>BQNB010002308.1:0-126474 GCA_026074375.1 Tanacetum coccineum
GCCTTAGTACATGACTCAGAGGACACCCGAAAAATAGCTGAGACTACTCGAAAGAAAATGAATGCCAAAATGAAAGACCCAATGTGTGTGGAAAAGAAGGTTAAGATTGCACCACCTAATTACTCGAAAGAGAATTATCTAGCAATTTTCACACAACAGAAACAATTGACCCCTGAGCATATATTTTGGTCCGATGATATTCTAAAAGATAAGGCCAAAGCTCTTAAAGAAAATACCAAAGCTCTGAAAGAACATGCCAAAGTTCCAAAACCGATTACAGCTATGACAGTGTATCCTCTCAATATACCTGCAAAGCTGGTCCTCAAAGTCCTCCCAACAAAAAGTCAAGTAAAAATAAATATTTATTCTCTAGTACAACTTTTTTCAGAATTTGATAAAACATGTATAAAGAGGATCACACCTACGGGTCTCACTAAAGGGGAAAGGGGTTTTGAACAAACAAAGACATATTATCTCACCAAGGTAATCCTATTTTTCAAAACAATCAAAGAACATTTTGAGGGAATTCAAAAAGCTCTCATCAACAAAATTAAGGAAATGAAAGAAGTTTTGATCAAATGGAGGCGGAGGTGGACCAACATGCTGTAGATAAGAAGTGCGATGAAATTAAGAAGAAAAATCTTCTCATTGAAAATGAGAACCTAATTGCTGAATGTTTGTCCAAGATGTGTTTTATACTGCAACAAATTATGTGCTTACTGTATCTAGATTTTTTAACATGCATGATGCTTACAATGTTGCACAAAAATGTATTGCCAAACTTGAAGCTGAAAATTCTAATCTGTCACACAAGATTCAAAAATGTGATCATGATGAGACGATAAAACATTTTTCCAAACATGAGGTGGAACACTTAAATTTTCAATTGAAGTATAAACATCTTAAAGAATGTTTTAGAAACAAAAAATCAGTGACATCTTCGGATGCTCCTGCATTTGATTCAGTTTTTGTAATCGGAAACCTAAAAGAATAGCTTCAGAGAAGGGGCAATATAATTAGAGAATTGAAAGAGAAAATTTCGCGCCTGGAAGCGAAACATAGTGATGCCGATCCCATTCTTAACTTTAAGGCCTTAGATTCTCAGAACAAAGATTTAACTGTAAAAGTCAACGCCCTACAAGATCTAAATGAGCGTTTTAGGGCAGAAAATGAAAAAGTTAAGCAGCATTACAAGGAATTGTATGATTCTATCAAGCTAACGTGTGCTAAAACTATTGAAAAGACAAATTCTTTGTTAGCTGAAATTAAGAACCTGAAGGCTCAGATAAAAGGAAAAATGACATGCGTCACTATGCCTGCTGAAAAACCAAAAGTTCTTGCTCCTGGTATGTATGCTATCGATGTTGAATCAATCCCCCCTTGTAATAGGAATAATAGGGAAGTTCATCTAGATTATGTCAAACATCTTAAGGAAAGTGTAGAAACCCTTTACGAGATTGTAGAAGAGGCTAGGGTTGAAAAACCATTAGATAGATCACTTGCATATGCCTGCCTTTACACTAAACAATCTCAAGAACTGTTAGAATATGTGATTGGCACTTGCCCAAAAGATTACAATAATCAAGATAAAAGGCTTGATACTACCCCTTTAACTAGGAAAAAGCAAGTAACTTTTAAGGAAACATGTGAAACTTCAACTAACAACACATAAAAACATGTTGAGCAACAGAAAATCAAAAAGACTAATGAACCTGTGATTCCTTCTACAGGAGTAAAAGGTGCCACTGCAACTACCAGGTCAAATCCTAGGCGCAATACAAAAAAGATAGGACCTTGCCAGCTAAGAGTGACAAGCAGAAAGTAGAAGACCATCCTAAGATCAATAAGTCTAGTGTGATACAAAAGAATCATGTTGATTCTAGTATTAGCTATAAGCGTACTGTAATTAATTAGAATTCTAATATTGTCTGCAAAACTTGTAACAAATGCTTAATGTCCTTTATTCATGATGAATGTGTTATGCAATCGTTGAAGTTTGTTAGGAAACCCCCTATCAACAAGGTTTGGAGAGTTAAGCAGGTTAAGCAAGTCTGGCTGGCAACTGGAAAATTGTTTGCCAATGTCGGTTATCAGTGGAAGCCCACTAGAAGGAAATTTACTTTAGGAGAATAGTGCCCTTTAACTAGGTTTACTAAATCCAAAGTAGTTCCCGTAAGACAGCCTGAAACCGTTAGTACTTGTTAACATAAGAAATCACTAGCTACACAAGAAAGATCCGGAGGTCGGGGAGGATTAAACAAATAGAAAGCCATATTATTAGTGAGAGAAAAGGGAAGATGTGTGTGTTTTAGAGAGAGAAACACACACACCTTATTACAAAATTATGAATCCTCACCCCTCCATGGAAGTATGGAGGGGGTATATATAGGTCAAGACAAGGGACACTATACTATCTTAACAGTTATAGTCCCTGTAGTTCTTGCCTAATGAAAACTAATGTAATTCCGATATGTCACCATATTTTAAGGCTAACAATCTTCCCCCAATATGTGGACATATGGAATTACTTACAATGTTCCTATCTTGTACAAATACAACATAAATAACGTCTTCCAAAGCGCTTCCAAAGCTGAAGATGTCTTCGAAGTTCTCCTGGTCTTGAAACTTGTACTCCAGCTTGGATCTTCATTGTCTTTACTTGTACAGGAACCATTGTAGTATGCATGAACTGGATTAACTTCCCCCCAATTCATGCAGCATGTCTTGAAAAGCTTTCTTCATAGACTCCTTTTTGGCGAAGTTTCTGAATCAGCTTCCCCCCAAACCAACATCCCTATCTTAAGCAGGTTCTGAAACTTTGATGTAGCTCCAACCATCTTCTACTTGTCATCGACGTGCACAGCGGAAATTTGTAGAAGTCAAACCACACCAACGACCACTGCTTCTTGTCATTAGGGCTTGGTGAATATTCGTTCGGGGGTACATGCGAGAAATCAGCAACAATTCTTCTCACATATGCATAATACTTCACAAACCATACTAAGTAAAGTAGTCTACACTACTTCCCCTTGGAAGTTGACACGGTAACATCAAAGTCAACTAAGTCCCGGATGTACACATTTTCCCCCATGATGGTTGCGAACTCTCGGAAGCATCATTGTCGTGTACGTCCATATACTCGAGAAGTTCTTGTCATAAGCACAAATCTTGATTTACAAAAGAATCATTACCATCTTTGACTTCACAAACCGTAGAGGAGTTGAAGCAAGAATCAAGAACACTTGGTATAATCAAGGTCTTGTGAATGAATGTCATCGAAGAACTTTGAAGATTTTGCTTAGACTGTGAAGTATCGTTGTCTTGGAATAACACAAAAATACCTGTGAGAAGTGCTGATTACATCTCAACCTTTAAACTCTCTGGCTAACTTTCCAACCTCGTATTCTGTCGGCTATTGTTGTAATCACTTGGTGAAGTAAACCCGATATACCAAACTTGAAAATGAAGTAGAATCCCCCAAATTTGTTACTTAATCTTGCACTGTTGTTGATTGAAGAACGGTGCAAGATTAGATCTTTACGTACTCTATACCCACTCCGAAAGTATGAGAAGTACAACACCTCTTGAAATTATCCACATCGTCTTCTGCGTGTGACACTGAGTACTACAACGTAACTCCTTTAAGTGATAGTTAACCAGGTCTGCAACCAACCACCCCTGACTGCTGGAACTAGATAATTCAAGTCTCAATCAAATCCGTTGTACGTTCAAGCAAGTCATCAATCGATAGATTGGGTTTAAAGGAAAAGGGGTAGAAAATAGAAGGAAGTCTCGATGATGAAATAAGTAGACGCCTTCATGAAATCCAACTTCAATCTCAAATGAGGGATACCAAATCAACTTCGTGATTACTTGTCATCGTAGTCCGAATCTCTAGCCGTTTGTCGTTTTAGTGAATCTTATTCGGATCTTTTGTAGTGTTATGTATCGTGTTTGTTGTGTTGTTGTTATTAATTAACATTCACGGGATTTTACACGTCTATGATTAAAACCGATAAATGAATTAACGGGATTTTACAAAATCAATAGAAAACCGTGAGTGATTTGATTCGGAATCAGCGGCGAAAAATTCCAAAAAAAACTGAAAAATGTCAATTTCTCATAGAAAACGATGTTTTTGGCCTTCGAAAAATCCTTAACCAGCTAAAGGTAAAACGGACTTACGGATCAAAAGTTATGGCCGTTTTACTGAAACCGTTTTCGTCACGCAAGATTGCTAGAAAAAAAATTTCGTTCGGTCCAAAAATTTTGCTCGTTCGGTCCTCCGCTAGTTCGATCAGCTCGTTCGAACCTCTCGTTCGATCAGCTCGTTCGAACCTCTCGTTCGAACCGCTCGTTCGATCCTCTCGTTCGAACTGCTCGTTCGATCCGCTGGTTCGAACCGCTCGTTCGATTCTCTCGTTCGAACCTCTCGTTCGAACCTCTCGTTCGAACCGCTCGTTCGAACCGCTCGTTCGAACCGCTCGAGAAAAGCCACTCGTTCGATCAAAACAGAAAAGCCACTCGTTCGATCAAAACAGAAAAGCCACTCGTTCGATCAAAACAGAAAAAAAAACCACTCGTTCGATCCTTGCAAGAAGTTGCTCGTTCGATCCTTAAAGAAGAACCTCGTTCGATGGTCTTTGTTCCACTCGTTCGATCCACGCAATACATCAAACACCTTGACGTACCTTCTTCTTCTCTTCGTTTCAGCCTCATACGATAAGCACAATAAATCATTAAGCCGAATCATTAAGCACAATACGCCGAACCAATGAGCTCAAAAAAAATGAAATCACAAACACAACATACTCGAATACAATACACCCCCGGTTAGCTCTTGATACCAATTGTTAACATAAGAAATCACTAGCTACACAAGAAAGATCCGGAGGTCGGGGAGGATTAAACAAATAGAAAGCCATATTATTAGTGAGAGAAAAGGGAAGATGTGTGTGTTTTAGAGAGAGAAACACACACACCTTATTACAAAATTATGAATCCTCACCCCTCCATGGAAGTATGGAGGGGGTATATATAGGTCAAGACAATGGACACTATACTATCTTAACAGTTATAGTCCCTGTAGTTCTTGCCTAATGAAAACTAATGTAATTCCGATATGTCACCATATTTTAAGGCTAACAGTACTAGTAACATTGTGATAACTAAGAGACTGGGTAACACTTCTCAAAAACCACTAACTAGATACCAACATAAAAACAAACAAGAAAAGAAACTTCCACTAGCATCCCCACTATAGCTGCGACACAGACAACTGACTCTTCTGTGATATATACTGTTGTTTTTGCTAACCAACAGGACCCCAACCAAAATTGGGGATCCAATATTCCAAACTCTCCATCCTCATCTGTTTTCAAATGCAGGTCGTATAGATCGTCCTTTGGTATTTGGATTCAGGCTGCTCAAAACATATGACGAGGAATCGCTCACGGCTTATGAATTTCATGAAAAAGTTCATCGGGACAGTTAGATTCGAGAATGATCATTTTGGTGCTATCATGGGTTATAGAGATTACGTGATTGGTGACAGTGTGATCTCCAGGGTATATTATAGGGAAGGACTTGGACACAATCTCTTTTCTGTAGGGCAATTTTGTGAATCAGACCCTGAAGTTGCATTTAGAAAACATTCGTGTTATGTTAGGACTAAAGATGTTGTGGACTTACTTAAAGGTTCTCGGGGTTCAAATCTGTACACCGTCTCTGTTGAAGACATGATGAAGTCCTCTCCTATCTGCTTATTTTCAAAATCCTCAAAGAACAAATCATGGTTGTGGCATCGTCGGTTAAATCATTTGAACTTCAGTACCATCAATGATCTTGCAAGAAAAGATTTGGTGAGAGGCTTACCAAGGTTGAAGTTTGAAAAAGACCATCTTTGCTCGGCGTGTCAATTAGGAAAGAGCAAGAAGTATACCCACAAACCCAAATCTGAAAACACCATTATGGAAGTTCTTCATACCCTTCACATAGATTTATGTAGACCAATACGAGTACAAAGTATTAATGGGAAGAAATATATTTTGGTCATCGTGGATGATTATTCACGATTCATATGGGTTAAGTTTTTGAGATCCAAAGATGAAACTCCAGAGTTCGTCATTAAATTTCTAAAGCAAATACAAGTCGGTCTTAACAAAACTATCAGATACATCCGAACAGACAATGGCACAAAATTTGTTAATCTAGTTCTGACTGAATACTATGAAAATGTCGGCATTTTTCACCAAAAATCTGTTCTGAGAACTCCTCAGCAAAACGGCGTTGTCGAAAGACGGAATCAAACTCTTGTGGAAGCTGCTCGGACAATGCCGATATTTTCAAAAGCTCTGATATTTCTATGGACAAAAGCTGTTGCTACTACTTGCTACACCCAAAACAGATCCCTAATTCATACTCGTCATAATAAAACCCCATATGAGCTTGTGCATGATAAGAAACCTGATCTTAAATTTCTTTGAATTTTTGGTGCACTTTGTTACCCTACAAATGACAGCGAAGGTCTTGGAAAATTGAAAGCAACAACAGATATTGGGATTTTCGTTGGTTATGCTCCTAATAGGAAGGGTTATCGAAGCTACAACAAAAGAACCTGACGAATCATGGAAACTATTCACGTGCAATTCGATGAGCTGACTGAGCCAATGGCTCCTGTGCATATTTGTACAGGACCCGAGCCTATTTTATTAACGCCTGGACTAATCAGTTCAGGGATAGTTTTTAATCCGGTCCCTACAACCCCTTATGTACCCCCTACTAATAAGGATTTGGAGATTTTATTTCAACCAATGTTTGATGAATACTTTGAACCCCCTAATGTTGAAAGACCGATACCTCCAGCTCTTGCAGCTCAAGTTCTAGTTGTTTTAGCCGGTACACCTTCTTCTATAACCATTGATCAAGATGCACCGTCCATAAGTTATTCACCGTCATCCTCCGTTGTATAACCTCCTATCTCATATCAAGGTATTGCGGTTGGACCCATTATCGAAGATAATCCGTTTGCTCAAGCTGACAACGATCCCTTTGTAAACGTGTTTGCTCCAGAACCAAGTTCTGATGAGTCATCATCTAGGGATGCTAGTTTAGCTGAATCCACACAAGTTACTCAACCACATAATCATCTCAGAAAATGGTCTAAGGATCACCCACTGGATAATGTAATTGGTAATCCTTCTCATCCGGTATCCACTAAAAAACAATTAGCTACAGATGCCTTATGGTGCCTTTATAATTTTGTACTGTCAAAAGTCGAACCCAAGAATGTTAAGACTGTTATGGATAAAGCTTGCTGGTTTGAAGCTATGCAAGAAGAAATCCATGAATTTAATCGGCTTCAAGTATGGGAATTAGTTCCAAAACCAGAATGTGTTATGATAATCGCTCTCAAGTGGATTTACAAAGTAAAGCTTGATGAGTATGGTGATGTTTTAAAGAACAAGGCACGGTTAGTGGCGAAAGGATATCGACAAGAGGATGGTATCGATTTTGAGGAATCATTTACACCGGTTGCATGGATAGAGGCTATTAGAATCTTTATTTAAAATGCCGCCAGCAAAAACATAATCATCTACCAGATGGATGTCAAGATTTCATTCTTGAATGTCGAGCTGAAAGAAGAAGTCTACGTCAGTCAACCCGAGGGCTTTGTTAATCCTGATCACCCAACACACGTCTATCGTCTGAAGAAGGCTCTTTATGGGCTAAAGCAGGCTCCAAGGGCGTGGTATAACACATTATCAAAGCAGGCTCCTACGTTATTCACCCGAAAAACAAGAAAACATATTCTTCTTGTTCAAATCTATGTAGATGATATCATATTTGCCTCGACTGATCCTAAAGCTTGTGACATATTTTCTAAAGAAATGAGTTTAAAATTTCAGATGTCAATGATGGGGAAAATGTCATTTTTCTTAGGATTACAAGTTTCTCAAAGTCCCGGAGGCATCTTTATTTTTCAATCAAAATATGCTCTCGAAATATTAACAAAATATGGAATGGATTCGTCTGACCTTGTAGATACACCAATTGTTGATAGATCAAAACTGGATGAGGACCCCTTAGGGATTCCAGTTGACCAAACTCGGTTTGAGGTATGGTTGGCTAATTTATGTACCTCACTGCCAGTAGACCATATCTGGTATTCACCATGTGCATGTGTGCTAGGTATCAGGCTAAGCCTACCAAAAAACACCTTGAGGCAATTAAGCGGGTCTTTTGGTACCTTCGAGGCACCATTAACTAGGGTCTTTGGTATCCGAAGGACACCGCTATGGCACTAACAGCCTATGCAGACGCTGACCATGCAGGTTGTCAAGACACAAGGAGAAGTATGTCGGGAAGTGCTTAGTTTCTTAGAGATAAATTAGTGAGTTGGTCATCGAAGAAGCAGAAAAGCACTACTATCTCAACCATAGAGGCTGAATACATTGCCATGTCTGGATGTTGTGCTCAGATACTTTGGATGAGGTCACAACTTACTGACTACGGCTTTGAATTCAATAATATACCTCTGTATTGTGACAACAAAAGTGCTATCGCCCTCTATGTAACAATGTACAGCACTCCCGGTCAAAGCACATCGACATACGCCACTATTTCATAAGAGAGCAAGTCGAGAACGGCGTGGTTAACTTTACTTTGTGACAACGGATTATCAGCTTGCGGACATATTCACTAAGGCATTGCCAAGAGAGCGGTTCGAATTTCTACTCCCGCAACTTGGAATGAAGAGTATGTCCCCGGATACCCTTAAGCGTCTTCAAGACGGGGAAGATGAGTAAAGGATGGTCTTTCTGTATCCTATGTACATTTGTATATAATCTAAATCGAAAAACAAAATAGAAAAATATAAAACCTACAAAAACCATAAAAATCAGAAAAATAGAAAATTCCAAAAATATTTTCAAGATATGTCTTCTGTAAATCGATAATATTTACGGACCTAGAAATGTCATTTAATAATGACACGGGTCTTTAAATAAAGTTCGAGCGGAAATTTAAACCTTCTAAAAGATGTCTTTATGGTTTGCAGTTATTTCAGACTGCAACCCGCTTTTCAAATTGAGGAAAGTATGTCGTCAAAAAGACAGCTTTTCCAACCAACGGGTAATTAATTTTTCCCGGGCATGGATTACTTAATATACATGCATCCAAGAAATAATGTACGTTTAAGTGCGTTATTTCTTATTCGGAAGAGAAGTCTTCCTTTTATAACCAAATAATTTTGAAAAGAAAAATACAAAAATATAAAACCTACAAAAACCATAAAAATCAAAAAAACAGAAAATACCAAAAATATTTCTAAGACATGTCTTCTAAAAATCGATAATATTTACAGACCTAGAAATGTCATTTAATAATGACACGGGTCTTTAAATAAAGTTCGAGCAGAATTTCAAATCTTTTAAAACATGTCTTCATGGCTTGCAGTTATTTCAGACTGCAACCCGCTTTTCAATCTGAGGAATGCATGTCGCCAAAAAGACAGATGTTCCTAACAACGGGTAATTAATTTTTCCCAGTCATGGATTACTTTATATCCATGCATCATGAGAATAATGTACGTCAGTGCGTTTTTCTTCTTACAGAAGAAAAGTCTTCCTTTTATATAACCAAATGATTTTTTCTTAATTGATTCTTCAAAATTATTTGTTTTAAACAAGGTGGAATAAATGTTGTTAAAAATTAATCAGTCCGTGCTTCTACAATAAATTTTTCACCTCAAACAACGACTACAGCTCTTTAAATAGAAAACGGGTCACTGTTTGAGGGGGAGAGTGATTTCAAAATTTATCTCATCAAACCGATTTCCAAAAACATCACACATCTAAGGGAAAAAGGTTTTGGTATTTGAATAGGGTTTTCATTTGAGGGGGAGTTAATTCATTTTAACTCAAAGGGCCAAAATTGTCAATTGTTAGAGAGTTTAGGGGCTTAAATGCAATTTGCTACTCCCTCCGTCCTAAAATTATTGTCTCTTGACAAAAAACACACAGTTTAATAAAAGTGCATTTATTATAGTTTTCTCTTTCTTACTTTTTAGCAGAATGACAGTTTTACCCTTAGCTAATTAATTAAAATCTTCTTTAAAGTTTGTAATTATAATTTCAAGTAAGGGTAATATGGTAAACTTGATAAACTTTCCTTTCTATTTTTAGTAGTGGACAATTAAATTGGGACATCCCAAAAAAGAAACGTGGACTATAATTTTGAGATGGAGGGAGTATATGTTTCCTAGCTTTTATAAATAATAGGGACTCAAACTGCCATTTCCCAAACTTAATTAACCTTAGAAATACTTAAAACCAAAAATAAAAGGAAGTAGAAAACCTTAGGACCAATTCTGCCAGTACCGAAACCCTGAGTATAAAAGGATAGCAATTTGATAATGTTGGTCAAACATTCAAATCTCAGTCAAACTTAAAAAAACACACACTCACCCACGCAAACCGCTACCTGATCGCCAACCTTCAATCCTTGATTTCTCATGTTTTATGTACAAAGGTAATCATTAATATTTGTTCTTCACACTTAGTTGACACTATATATAAGAGGAATTAACTTCAAACACATTAGGATTAGCTTAATCTCTAGGTTTGACCTAGGTTTTAATCGAATTTTTAATTGGTGTTTGTATCTACTAATTGGTGATTAGGATACATGCGTATAGGGGTATAGAACACTCGATCATTCCTTGATTAGGATTGATCAATCACATTTTGATGCTATGATCTAGTCTAGATTCGTTTGTGATCGAAATGCCATAGAGTGTTTGGTATTGTGTTTTTAGTGCTAGGATATGTTGTTTAGGATTAGATGATGTTAGTTTGATGTCCAATTTTGATCCCCAATCTCTTGATGGCCACTTAGTGATGATTTTTCAAATACATGTTGACTTTTGATAGTCGATTGATGTTGTTTGTTGTTGTAATGTGTTTGTGAAAATATGTTTATGCTTAGGAAAGTATTGGATGCCATGAATGCATGTTCCGTAGTGTTTAAGTTGCTATTCAAATGTGATTGCTCTTTGTATTGTTGGTAAAGGTTTGTCTGTTAGTATTCTATTCTTGATAGCGGTTTGATATGAGTTGCTAGGTAGCTGTTTGCTAGAATTTCTAGATAGCGGTTTGCATGATGTGCCACATAGCGGTTTGATTATTATTGAATATATTAATGTATGCAGGCAAACCGATACCAGGTAGCAGTTTGATGAAGATGTTATTTATTATTAAATTATTTAAACCGCTATTTCAAATTTTTATTATTTGGTTGAGTAATTTTATATTATATTCATAGCGATTTGGTCTTAGCGGTTTAGATAAAATTAAAATTAATATTTTTTATTAATTTATTAATTTTTCTCATAGCGGTTTGGCAGCTCCACCTTATAGCGGTTTGATCAAACCACTACATGGTGGTTTGATCGAACTACTACATAGCCGTTTGTCTGCCAATGCCTCGTAGTGATTTGGTGTCAAGTGGGTAGCGGTTTAGGCCAGAATTTTAAAGTTTTGGCCCATTAATCGTAATACCCTTTTAAGGCCTAATCTAAAGGCCTAATTACCCAGTTAACTTCCATCCGGGCCTTGTTAACTTGTGATGAGTTCAACGGATATCTTCTGGACCTTTGACAAATGTTGACTTCTAATTTGACCCAAGTCAATGACCACCGACTCAACGTAAAATATTCCTTCATACTTGATTTAATCAAACAAAGCATGTCAAACATCATGAATGATATTCTCATCTAACATCAAATATATGTCATGTCTGCCTATCTTTGTTGATATTCTCGTGCAGATAACATGGCTAATGAGAATGTTCTCGCTCCTTCTCCTACAAGATCTAACGATCAGATACTACCATTTGGTGCATGGGTGCCTATTGGAAAGAGTAATTATGTCTTGGATCTTCAAAAGAAGCAAAGGAACCTAATCTTTCAGATCTCTGTGGATATTCTGCAAAACATAAACTTCTTTAGAGCATTCACTGCCTCAACTTCTGTTTCAACTATCTACATTTTTTGGAATACCCTTACACAAGAGGTAAAGACTGGGGTTTACCATTTTCAGTTGGATGAAGACTGGTTCACACTGGACTCAAATCTTCTAAGGGAAGCTTTAGAGATAACACCCAGATCAAGCTCATCAGTTTGAGTCACCTCCTTCGGGTAATGCAATCATAGACTTTGTGAATGAGTTGGGCTATCCAGAGGAACTTCACTTTGTATCAAGAATGGTTGTGAATAACCTATATCAGCCTTGGAGAGCTATATTATTGATGATCAACCAATGTCTCACAGGCAAGACTTCTGGGTATGATAGGCATATATATCTAATTCTTCATATTCTTTGGGGTATTATTACCCGTACAAATGTTAACTATGCTGAACTCATGTAGGAAGAATTTATACAAGCTATCTAGACTTTTCTCGCTGATAAGGCCAATCTGGGCATTGCTACTAAGAAGAACAAGGAGATTAAACCTCATGTTATTCCTTATTGTCGGTTTACAATGCTAATCATCTGCTATTTGGGGGAGAAAACACAACATTAGCCAAAGGTTTGGGTCTCCGTTTAACATGGCAGAAGACGATCACTGTTTGGGAAATCTCAAGTTCGTCCCCAAAGGCGAAGAAAATAAAGTCTTTGGAATGCAAATTCCTAAGGAGCTGATCACAGACAACATTAGGAACGCATCTTACTACAACGCTTACTTGAAATTGCAAAGCATGATCGTAAAATTGCAGCTGAAGAGAGAGGAAAAAAGAAGTCAGCATCTAAAACCGATCAGTCTAAGAAGCCTGCAACTGCTAAGCAACCCAAGCCAGTGTCCTCTAAGCAATCCAAACTTGCACCTGCTAAACAACCAAATCCTGTAAAAGAGAAATCAACCAAGCCTACTCCCTTACAAAAAGTCGGCAAGGGTAAATTGAGGAAAGTTTGAAACGTGAAAAGTTCTCTCTAGCTTGTTGACGAACCTGATGAAGAACAAGCTTAACCTAAACCTGAACCTCAAGGTGAACAGGTAGATTATGATCTTCAGCGAGGTATTCAAATGAGTCTGGAATCCTTTTAACCACCCGTTAGCGGAGTAGCTTTTCGTGAACCTACCACAGGTATCACTCAAAAACTCCCTATTGTTGAAGGTAAAGGGAAAGGCATTGCTTCAGATGAATAGGTGGCACAATCACTGTTAGAACTGCAAACGCCTAAGAAGACAAGTACCACGGATCAGTACATTTTTTAAAGGCGAATCCCAATGACTGAGGAAGCATCTACTAGGCCCTCTGCACAACCTGAGGATGATACATCTGCTAATATAGTCCGTGATACTCCATCTCCCACATATGCAAAAACAGGTGCTAATACGGATAAGACAAACAGTGAAGGTGATACTGAGATACTGAATATTGGTGAAGAATAAGCAGAAGATGTGGCTGACAAGGTAGATCTAGAGGAAAAGACTGTTGAAATTGATGAAGGCCACGCTGGATCAGACCCTGGTAAAACACCCGAGTCTCGACCGCCACCGAAACGTGTTCTCATAGAAGAAGACCAGGCTGGACCAAACCCTGGACAAAGTCATGTGGATCTTGCTGGATCAAACCCTGAGCCCGTGCATGATGACTTCGTTGCCACAGTCTACCCAAGAGTTCATGAAATCTTGAAGCACACAATGGAGGAACATGTCCACTTGGAGAATCCTCTAAGCTCAACAGGAACTCTTTCATCAATGAAGAATCTGAAGGATAATTTTACCTTCAGGGATCAGTTCATTAATGACAAACCAACGGAAAAGGATCTAGGAAAAACAAATATGGAAACCGAAGTCGAATCAATGGTCACCGTTCCTATTCATCAAGCATCCTCCTCAGTCCCACCACTATCCACACCAGTCGTTGATCTCTCAACACCGAAACCAGTATCTTCTCCTGCACAAGCACTAACCTTTACAGCTATAACCGTAACAACAACAACAACCCTTCCACTGCAACCACTTCCACAACAACAAAGCTCTTCAGGTCCTGATCTAGCCTCTTGGGTCTCGGCACTGGAACAAGTATGTGCTAACTTTAAGAAGAGACACAAGCTTTAGGACAAAAATATTCAAGGTCTTTCATCCAGGGTCTTCACATTGGAGGTTCGGGATCTGCCTCATAAGATCAATCAAAATGTCAATGAAGCTGTCAAAGAGGCTGTCCAAATAGCACTTAAAGCTCCACTTAGAGAATGCTTTAGAGACCTGTCCGAAGTTGACATGAAAGAAATTCTTCATGATCGGATGTTTAAAAGTGGTTCCTACAGATCTCAACCTGAACATGTTACTCTCTATGAAGCTCTAGAGGCCTCTATGCAGCGTGACAACGGGGATGAGTTTCTTGCAGAAAAGGACATGTCACGTAAAAGACGCCGAGATGATCAAGATCCTCCTCCACCTCCTACAAAACAGTCTGAACAAAGTAAGAAGAAGAAACAGGACTCCGATGCTTCAGGTTCTAAACAAACTCCGGCTCAGACATCCTCAGCATGGAAGATGTCTGACACAAGAAATGCTCCCACTAGCTCCTCCCAGCAAAAGACTGTCCCTCAATCTAAACAGCCAGCTAATGATATTCCAATACCTGATTTTGAGCATATCTCAGACTCAAAGGACACATGTGTTGCCCATCTTCTAAAGATCAAGACCAGACCAGACTAGTTGGAGCCTGTTCCTGAGGAAGACAGTCCAAAAACTCCAGAACTAGACTGGGTCATTCCTTTAAATGATTTACCTGAACCTGAGAATAACTAGGCCAATTCCTTTGCGTATAAAGACCCTGAAGAAAACACGCTACTTCAGAAAACTGGTGATATGGGCTTATTCATCAAATGGTATTGCCGACACATTAGGAAGTCAAAGCTAAGCAAAGCTGATTTGGAAGGTCCAGCTTACAAGGTAGTCAAAGCATTTCACTTGAACATCATTTCCCTTCGATTTCAGATGGAAGAGTGTCATCTGGTGCTTACAAATCAAATTGATTTAGTTAACTCAGAGGGTCATCGGGTTGTACCTAACGTGAGCAAACCTTTACCTCTAAGAGGTCCACCTGGTCAGGTAACCATTAAATCACAATTCTTCTTCAATAAGGATCTAGAATATCTTGTGTCAGGCAGCAAAGAAAGAAGGAGTGCTCTGTCTATATCCAAGCTGAAAGCAGCTAACTATCCAGATTTTGGGCTAGAAGAACTTGTACCTTCACTGTGGATTGAAAGTGAACGGGAATATGGTGTTAGTACAGCCTTTGGTATCTCACACTGGTGGTTTAAACGCAAGGAATTCTACATCACAAGACACAGTTCCCCCTCTGATCGTCGTACAGTCAGTTCTCACATGCGGATTCTTAGTGTTGTCAGTCTCCAGACCTATGAAAGATATGGTTACACATTCTTGAAGGATATTGTTCTTCGTAAAGCTGACTACAAAGAACACAAGATCTCCGAAGCTGACTTTAAAAATCTGCATCCAAATGATTTTAAAGACATGTACCTGCTTCATCTTCAAGGCAAGCTGAACCATCTATCTGGTGCTGACAAAGTTCATCTCTTCAATGCAGTCAACATATGGATAAGGAACCTCGTCATCAAAAAACATGTGGAAGATTTGCAGCTTGGGATTGAGAGTTAGCAAACAAAACTCAATCTCACTCAACCTAATTGGGATGCATCTAAATTTATGTTTAAAGAAGATTACACCATTGTTTCCAAGCCAAGGGCGGTAATCTACAGAGACAGAAATGATCAGAAGAAGATGATGTGGGAGACAAAGGTGCACAAGTTCAGTGATGGCACATTGATAAGAATTCTAGAAAAGTTGGATCATATGGTTAAAGACTTAAGGTTGTTCAAGTTCAATCTGAGCATGGAGAATAGAATCTAGTGAGAATGATAAAAGGAGAAGTAAGGAGTTCATGGAGGTGATCAAGAGAAGGCTCAAGATTAGGAGAATTTTTAGGAGCCTTGAATGCTTTGTGAGTGGAAGGTTAAGAGATGTTGACTACAGACTTATCTAGCAGACTGAATGATTTCATCATTCCGATACTCAGGTCAATATCATCTTATTCTGTATCATATATCATGTACATTATTATAAGTATGTAGTGTATCTTTAGGAGTTAAGTGTCACGGTATAAATTTTTCATGAGGTTTTTTGTTAAACTCAAAATCATTCAAAATTATTATACTTGACACTCACACCTACCCTCATAGATTGAGGGGGAGCATTAATATGTTCTCTAATCGGCTTGTGAATAATCAACACATTTTTCTCCTAATTTTTCTAACATATTTAAATCCATTGGTATCCAAAATATCAATGGGTTTGAAATTTTTAATAAGGGGAGAAAATGTGATTTAAATATGAAAACTGATACAAATGTGATTTTGTGGACTTATGTGTATACTCCATCCTCCTTGTGCTAAACATTTTCGTTTATTGATGCACATGTTAAGGGGGAGCATTTCTAAAAAGAAAAAATAATTGAGGTACAAAAAGCTTTGATATTTATATCACAAGTACCTGATTGAGTTTTTCAATTAGTTTTATGGCAAGGTGAACAGTACCAAAAAGACCGACCATGTATTTACTTTTATCGGAGTTATAAGGCTGGTAAGTGATTGATAGTAATTATACACGTAAAAATAAAATATAATAGAAAAAATTACCAAGCTACCCTTGAGGACAAAGGAAGAAAGGAAAATTCTCACAATTATATATAATAATACGTATATTTACCGGTAAGTGATTACCGGGTAGTATTCCTCGAAGATTTATGAAATTGAGACCACGTTTGTTGTTTGGACAATGATTTGAATTGGTTCGAAGAAGATTTGCTTTCTAAAATCCTAAAAGTGAGCAAATTAAAGGACAATTAAACTAAACTTTAATAACGGAAAATTAAACTTTAACTAAAAACGCAAAACGAGAACCTTAAAAGGTGATTAAAAACCCTAAATTTCCAAAATTAAACCTAAAATGCATTTTTCTCTTTTAATAGACTCTAATTTACTAAAAAGTAAGTTTAAAGAAAACTAGAACAAAAACGGAGTTGATACGGGCTTGAAAATACTAAAAATGTGAACGGGAACGATTCACGTTCTTTAAAAATCGAAATTTTGCAATTTTAACCCTACGGAAACAAAACTAATTTTCCTAGGAACTATATGATAAAAGAAAATTTTCTAAAAAAGAATTATATTTTTTTGATTATTTTTCTATTTTTTATTAATTTTTAAAGATTTAAACTAAAACAAATGATAAAAATTAAACTATTAATGCGAAAAATCCAGAAAAATCACAAAAGGTACTAAATGATGCAAGGAATTAAAGAAAAATAAAATCAGAAGCCCAGCTTATCAAATAAGCTAGGAAAAAGCTATACTAAGCTACAACTTATATTAAAAAGTTAAAACCAAAAAGTGTAAAAAGTAATAATGAAAAGAAGAGTAAATGGATGAACTATTGTAGCATATTAGTTAAGTGCGTGTGTGTTTAAGGGAGAGGTCGTGGGTTCGAGTCCCAGGCCTTTCATTTTTGCAACTTTTTTTTATTTTTGAAAACTCAAATAAACAAAGTTGTACACAAGCTGAAAATAAACAAGTTTACTAAAAGAAGTTATTTTTGAAAAGCCCTGGATAAGCTTAAAAACAGGTGAAAACATGGCAGACCCTACTTAACTATGTTTTTGGTGTTTTTGGTTTTAATGAAAAAGCTATAATAAGCTAGCTACTGAACTTTATAAGCTAAAAACTACTTAATCCTAACCTGTTTAACTAGTTAAGACAGAAATTAAACTAAAATTTAAGAAAATAAGCTAATAAACTCTATTAAGCACTTAACTAAAACTTAGACCCAAACAGCCCTGCAGGGATCTTTGAGCTTAATTTTCAATAAGCTCTTGGATCCTTGTGGGGATGTGGCTTACACAGGCTTATACTTCAACTAATAAGCTACCAAAATCTTCTTTTGAAACATATTTTAAAACACAATTGCTTAACACAAAAACTTATTGAAAACAGTTTTAAAAAAATTCAGTAGGAGCTGAGTTTTCTAAAAGACAAGGACTAAATTGCAGCTTAAATTTAGATGACTAAATAAGCTAGATTTTGTAAAATAAGTTGAAACAAATCTACTATTACCTATAAACTACTAGTATGCTAAAACTCAAAAAAACTAATTTCTAAATTTACCTACTAAAAATGAAGATTGAAAAGTGACAGTTATGTGTTCTACCTATCTGATTCATTTGACACAAAGAGTGACCAAAAGATACAACCTATAAGTGCAGTCCTAAAATGTGGTTGCCACAACCTTTAAAACACTAAACTAAGTGCAAATTAATCTACTAAATGCTACTAGAGCTTAAAATGGCCTAAGCTCAAAATTATGTTGACAGATTCTGCCTAGCACTTTTTAATCCTAAGGAAACTAAATTAAACCTATTTAAACTCCTCAATTCTACTCTTATAAACCTGAAATTTAGATTCAAAATGAAATTCAAGGACCAAATGGCCACTAGCAGTACTAACTTGTAGTTAGTACTGCTATGCCAAACACCCCCTTAAAAATACCCAACTTCATTTTAGCTTATGAAATTAAAATTCTATGAACAATTCTCAATTACCAGATATTAATCAACTAAATTATAAGCTAATTAACAACTAAGAACATTCAAACAAGATCAATATGACAGAATTAAAGCTATGCTAAATATTTTTAGATTTTTAATGATTTATAAGACAAAATATGAAAAACTAAGATCTACACTAGAAAAGCTAAAAAACAGATGATCAAACATGTTCAATAAGCATAATAAGACAAAATTTAGCACAAATAAGCTAGCAAATAAGTAGATTAAGCAATTCTAAACTAGGAAATTAAAGACAGTAAAGGAACTTGAAAACTTACAAAGGCCTTAGCTAAACAAAGGCTTAATATGCTCAAGTGAGCTGTCTACAAGCTCTAGCTTATCACAAGGATAAGCTAGTTAAGTCCTATGAGCTCATCCATTGCTAGCTCATCATCAAAATAGCTTAATCCCATTTAGCAAAGGTATTAATCTGATTTTAAAAGTTTTAGTTTATTAAATGACTACTTTGAGCTCAATATGAGCTTATAGACTCAGAGGGATTATGATGAGCTTATTAGAGCTTATGTAACAGTAACTAAAAACATTTTAGTTATATAAAAGCTTTAAAGTAAAAACAGATTGTGAAAACTAAAATTTTATTTTTATTAATACTCAAACAGATTACAAGACTTAAAAATTGAAATTACAAGAGCTAAAAAGGAAATTACATTTTAAACGAAAAATTACATAAGCTGCTTAACTAAAAAAAATACAGGGAAAAGGAGATGGTGTGTGTGAGGCGTGAGCTTGTATTTATAGCCTTCATAGGATGCTTCTAGGTCCTCAAGTTTGTTAGACGTTCCCTTGATCTCGTCCCTCCATTCAAGCCAATCATTGGATCTCAACTATTGCCCGTAGGATTAGATTTGATCACACGGATTGCCAACGTGGCATTCCGTGTGTCAGTCCATTTGTGCTTCTTTTATGAGTAATTTAGCCTAAAAACCTTGTCCTTAGTATGCTTTCTTGTTAGACCCGCATGACCTCCTTTGTACAAATGGACCAATAAGGAGCTTTGGTGACGTATTCTTTTGCCATGTTGGACCTTAGCACTTGATTTACTTGGCCACGTCCTTAATTTTTATTTGCCCTTTGATTTTGACGTGAGGTAAAACTGAAGAAGAAGATAAACAGTAACACATTTCGCGCGTATTTCTTTTTATAAGGGTGCGTTTGATTTCTCTTTGACCCGAGTTTTTATTCGTTGACTTTGGGCTTATATATAAAAGGTTGGGCCATGGGTATGTTTTGGGCTCAGGTTTGTTTTTGGGTTATTGGTCCATTTTTGCTATATCCATACCTACACAATCACAAAGACAAAACAAGCAATATACAAGCATTTTAAGCATAATTTTGTCTTTTATGGGTCATTGTATTTTGAAGATTGTCTTTTGTGTTTTGTCCAGGTTGACCATGATGTTGACTTTTTAACCTTTTTAGCATATCTTCCGGATATTTTCTTGTACATTTCTTTTTTGTTCACAGCGGTCCGTGTTTGTTACGGTGTGACTCCTTTTTCGTGATTTTTTGCATATATAGTACATACACAATTCACAAAGAAAAAACAAGCAATATACAAAGCATTTTAAGCATTATTTTGATTTTTATGGGTTATTTCTTGATATTAAAAAGTGGATTGTGTTTTTCACACATATACAAAATTACCCAACTAAGCAGATTGTGTAGTCCTCCACCGAATAGTATATGCTTTAAAACCAAATACCTCAAAAATTCCCCAAACTAAATCTTTGAAAAGTAGCAAAGACTTTCGTGGAGAAAGTTAAGAAATCACAAGCTTTAAAACACCCTATTTTCCCATTTTTCAATTTTTTTTAAGTAAATATAAACTTAGAATATTTCGACTTTCATTATTTCCATAACTGTTAGGGATCATAGAACAAGATGCATTTCGATCCGAGAATGCCCCAAAAAGGATAAATTCATCGTCCCGACTTTTCACTTGCTTCAAACCAAGCTTAAAACGAAATCACAGCTGAATATCAGTAAAGATGCTAACACTACTCATATTTGCAACTTGTGAACTTTTCACTCCCAACAATTATTATCTCTTAGGTGAATGTGCTATTTTGAATTTCAACCATGGATCAATGTTTTGCAAAATACTATGCTTCACGTTCCACCCAAGAATAATGAGTTTGAAGGCGAGATCATCCCATGTAGCGACTTTCGTCTCGGTACATCCCAACCTTGCGGCTAAGTGACCAGGCTTTTAACACCCCATAGAGACTAGTATCGGGACTCACGGACCTTAGATTTCAAAAACACTCAAGTTTCCCGAATATTCATAGCTTATAAGATAGAATAGTCAAAGTTCAAAAGCATATTTGAATTTAACAAATAGAAATCTATTTATTAATTTAAACTTAATATTAAACATTTATGTAATTGTAACCCTCGACCTTTTAGAAGGCTGCAACATCGGTTGTGAGCCGGCAAGATGCATAAAACTTTTATCAGTCTCGGATTTTTATTCTTACTATGGGCTTTCTTTTAGAAGACTACCACATCGGTTGTGAGCCGGCAAGAGGTAGTAAACTTTTATCAGCCCACAGCTTTTATTATTATTATTATTGTTTTTTTTAAGAGAAGACTTCTTTTTGAAAAATTCAAGTATAAGTTTGAACTAAGACTAAATTTTTTGCTATATATTACATAAAAATTATTGATTTAAGTTTATCTCTAATACAGCCAGTATATAAGTAGTTAAGAAGCTTATGGGAGAAAAAGCCATCATTACGTTCATGAGGCTCTTAGATTTCCAATAATCCTTGTTTAGCATTCCCACTCAATACTTAAACTTCATCAACTCTCTTTCGTTCTTCGCGAATTTTTGCGAACGCTTAGCCTAAAAGTTAAGGAACAAGCTAGAGCTCAACACGCTCGATCGGGTCAAAATTTAATCTTATTCTACCCAGCAGGAAAGTCAAAATTGTGACAAAAACACTTATTTTATTTTTGAAAATTTTAAAAATTTTCATATTTTTAAAAATTTTGGTGGGAAAACAAGGTACGTGAGAACAACGGGTAAAAGTAGGCAAGATCATATCAAAGATATACTACCCCATACTAAATTAACATGTCACTCAATGTTTCATAGCTAAAAAAAACCCCATTACTATAACTCAAAAAGGGCTCGAATGCCCCCCCATAACTCAAGCCTGGAGAGAAAGCTAATACAAATATCTCTAAGTGTGCTAAAAGATAAATGTTAGTTGATAATAATCTTTAGGATATCGGATTTCCCCAAACTAATGGCAAGCAAAGGCTAAGAAGCTCGAGTGGACCGGGAGAAAACACCGAACACGAGAGTCTTTAGAAAATTTTAGATCAATCCTGTAAATAATCCCAAGTACAAACAACGAGAATCGGAAGAGTACAAGCCTCCTCACATCACAATAGAAAGAAGATAGAAAATAGAAAATGAATAAGCATGGGGTGCCTCCCACGAAGCGCTTTGTTTTTGGTAACTGAGTCACATAGCTTGACTCGATCCCCGAATTCATTCGTCCTTGGAGAGAGTGTGGAGATCTTGGACTACCTTGGGTGGTAAGTCCTCTTCTAAGTAATGCTTCACACGATGACCATTCATATTAAAGTTCGGACCATCGGGTTGAGATAACTCAATGGTTCCGTATGGAAAAACTTTGGTGATGGTGAAAGGTCCTAACCAACGAGTTTTAAGCTTTCCGGAGGATATCTTTAGACTAGAGTTGAAGAGTAAAACTCGATCACCAACATTAAAAATGTGGTTTTTGATCTTTGAGTCATGAAGCTTCTTCGTCCTCTCTTTATAAATCAAAGAATTCTCGTAAGCTTTATCACAAAGCTCATTAAGTTCATTAAGTTAAAGCTTACAGTGATCACCCGCGGTTTTAAGATCGAAGTTAGCATGCTTCAAAGCCCAATATGCTTTATGCTCTAACTCGACATGTAAATGGCAAGACTTTCTGTACACTAACTTGTAAGGCGTACAACCAATCGGTGTCTTAAAAGCAGTACGAAATGCCCACAAAGCGTCATCAAGTTTATCGGACCATGAGGCACGGTTTTCTCTAACCGTCCTTTCTAGAATATGTTTTAAACCTCGATTGGACAACTCTACTTGACCGCTCGTTTGAGGGTGATAAGCGGTAGCTAGATGATGAGTGACCCCATACTTAGACATTACTTTAGCAAACTGATCGTTACAAAAATGGGTCCCACGATCGCTTATAATAGCTCTAGGTGTTCCGAATCGGGCAAAAAGGGATTTCAAAAACTTAACTACAACTCTAGCATCATTTGTGGGGAGCGCCTTTGCTTCAACCCATTTCAAAAGATAATCAACGGCTACGAGGATGTATTTATTTCCTCTTGAAGATGGAAAAGGTCCCATGAAATCAATACCCCATACATCGAAGATTTCACAAACTTGGATAGCGTTTTGAGGCATTTCATCTCGTTGTGAAATTTTGCCTTGTCTTTGACACGTATCACAAGATTTGATCATTGTATGGGCATCTCGATATATGGTAGGCCAAAAGAAACCGGCATCAAATACTTTTCGAGCGGTGAGATTGGCACTATGATGGCCCCCGGTGGGTCCTTCATGACAAGCTTTGAGGATTTCAAAAGCTTCTTGCCCATGCACACACCTTCGAATGATTTGATCCGCACAAGTACGAAAAAGATAGGGATCGTCCCAGAAATAATGTTTAACGTCCTTGAAAAACTTCTTCTTTTGTTGAGTTGTCATTCCTTTGATGATAAAATTCCCCGCATGGTAATTTGCATAGTCCGCAAACCATGGGGTACTTCCACTAGATATAACTCCAAGAGTCTCTAAAGGAAAATGTTCATTTATGTCCTTGTTTTCTAACACATCCTTATGAGGATTCTCAAGTCTAGATAAATGATCTGCCGCAAGGTTCTCACTTCCTTTTTTTATCACGGATGGTGATATCAAATTCTTGTAGGAGAAGAACCCACCAGAGCAACCTCGGCTTAGCGTCTTGTTTGTTCATAAGGTACTTTAAAGCCGAGTGATCCGTATACACTATGCTTTTGGATAAGACAAGATATGGCCAAAACTTTTCAAAAGCATACACAACGGCAAGCATTTCCTTTTCCGTGGTAGTGTAATGAATTTGAGCTTCTGTCATTGTTTTACTAGCATAATGTATAGGTTGAAAGTACTTTATCTTTCGTTGTCCTAAAACCGCACCAATCGCGAAATCACTTGCATCACACATGAGTTCGAAAGGTAGGTTCCTTCTCAAGAGTCTGAAAAGCATCAATACAATCCTTAGAAAACATAAACGGTGTTTCCTTCTCAAGAAGGTGAGTTATTGGTCTAGCAATCTTAGAAAAGTCTTGGATAAATCATCGGTAAAATCCTGCATGACCTAAGAAACTCCTAACACCTTTAACGGTAGTCGGGTGAGGTAGCTTAGCGATAACATCGACTTTAGCACGATCGACCTCAATTCCCGATTTTGAAATTTTATGCCCTAACACAATTCCTTCTCTACATATAAAGTGGCACTTCTCCTAATTAAGAACTAAATTTGTGTCTTCACACCGTTTTAGCATCTTTTATAAATTGGAGACGCACGAATTAAAACTATCCCCAAAAGCCGAGAAATCATCCATAAACACTTCGATAGTCTTTTCGATCATATCATGGAATATGGCCATCATACACCATTGAAAAGTACAGGGAGCATAACACAAGCCAAATGGCATGCGACGGTACGCGAATGTTCCATACGGGCATGTGAAAGTAGTTTTCTCCTGTTCCTAGGGATCTATTGGTATTTGGAAATACCCTGAAAATCCATCTAGAAAACAATAAAACTCATTCCCGGCTAATCTTTCTAACATCTGATCCATAAATGGCAATGGAAAATGATCTTTCCGAGTTGCTTCATTTAATTTCCTATAGTCGATACAAACTCTCTAACCGGTAACTAAACGTGTCGGAATTAATTCATTCTCTTCATTAGCAACAACGGTAATTCCTCCTTTCTTTGGAACACAATGCACTGGACTAACCCATGGGCTGTCGGAGATCGAGTAAATCATACCGGCATCAAGAAGTTTTAGGACCTCCTCTTTGATTACCTCATGAATTTTTGGGTTAACCCGTCTTTGACTTTAAACTGTGGGTTTGTAATCATCCTCCATCAAGATTTTGTATGTACAAAAACGAGGGTCGATACCCTTGATGTCGGTGATTTTCTAAGCAATGGCCCGTTTATGAGATTTAAGCACCTTTAAAAGAGCTTCTTTTTCAACAACTTTTAAACCTTTTGCAATAATTACGGGTAACTTGTCGTTTTCTTCTAAGTAAGCATATTCCAAGTGAGACGGTAAATCTTTTAACTCTAATTCTAGAGGTTCTTCAATTGAAGGTTTTGCCTTGATCACTTCACTTTGTTTAAGGCCCATCGAAGGAAGTTGAAATGGGTCATTATTTAACAATTTTTCGATCAAACAAATATCTTCCTCTGGATCGCAATTGGCGTAATTAATTTCTGGTGAAATCGAATTGTCTTTAAGATAAGCTTCGATTTCTTCCAAAATGAATTCGGAAGTAAACGGCTCAGACGTCGGGGTGGGATTGCCACCCGAAGAATTAGAAAATCCTAACAATTCTGGAGCATACTCCTCACAAACTGCATCAATGATGTCAATTCGGTTTACCGACTTATCATTTGTAGAGGAATATCTCGTGTGATCCTAGGCATTAAAGGTGACGGGCTTCGTATCAAACCCGAAGGTTATTTCTCTCAATGAATCAATTAGCATGACCGGTATCAAAAGGATCTCCCAAGTATGAGAGGTACTCGAGGATCGGCTTCGAAATCGACAACAACAAAGTCGGTAGGAAAATGGAACTTTCCCACTTTAACATAAACATCTTCAGCGAGTCCTTTAAGATGAGTAATAGATCGATCCGCTAATTCTAAAATCATCCGAGTTGGTGTAAGTTCGGGTAGGGAAAGCTTTTTCCAAAAGGAATATGCATAAGATTTATGCATTGCGCCAGAGATAACCAAGGGCATGGATACATCCATTCCCGGGAAAATTACATAGAATAAGGAAAATTGCCAGGATCTCCTAGCTTTTCGGGAGAAAGCTTTTGAGAGCATCGCGAGCATTTCTCGTTCAATGGTTATCTTAGCTAACTCAAGCAACTTTTCCTTATTATGGAGCAAACTCTTAATCGTAGGAGCAATATTGGCATCAAATGTAAAAGCATCAGCGATTCACTATGTAGAAGCGCAAATCTTGAAGATTTGGAAGATCATTCTCTATTTGATTCTGATGCTTTTGTCACGGGACTTTTGATCATCACGACGTGAAGGATATGGAATATTTGGCTTAGGTAAATTCTTCCGAACATCGGATTCTAGAATGGGAGTGGTTTTAGGCAAAGTCTTTGGAACATCGGATTCCGGAATAGAAATGAGGATAACCGGAGGTGGGATTTGAGCGGTACTTCCTTGGAAATTTGTTTGCTCTTTTAGTCCGTTGTCTCCTTGGTTTCCGGAATAGAAATGGGGATAACCGGAGGTGGGATTTGAGCGGTACTTCCTTGGAAATTTGTTTGCTCTTTATCCGTTGTCTCCTCGGTTTCTCGTTCCACTACCTTTTTCGAAGAAGGATTAGTAGGAATCGAAGGTCCCTCGTAGCAATCACAACTTCGAGTAGTGATTCGCTTTATTTCACCTTCGGGTTCGGAATGGTATTTCTCGGAAGAGTACCTGAAGTTGAGGCTTGATTTTGAAACAATCCACAAATCATGTTTTTCAAATTATTTTGAAAGGTAGTTTGTTGATTCATGATGACGGCTTGTTGAGATTTTATCGTGTTTTGAATTTTCTTTTAAGGTCTCCTTTCAACGAGTTGATTTGATTTTGCATGTTCCTTATCATTTGATCATTATTCCTCTTGTAATTTGAAAAATCATTTGAAAACTCTTGTTGAACTTGATTATTAGGCACTTAAAAAGGTTGGTTTTGAAATCCTTAATTTTGAAATTTTGGAGCATGATTATTTTGAAAACCTTGATTTCCATGAAAATTATTATTTACCCGATTAAAATTATTCCCTTGAACTTGATTCTGATTAAACTTATTTTGACTATTGTTTTGCACCGGAGCAAAACCTGGTGGTGCCATTTGGTTACTAACACGATTCGGAGGGTTAACTTGATTGTAAGTACCCGTAGTCGCACAAACACTAGCTTGATTGTTATCGGTAGTCGGACAATTATACCAAGAATGGGCACCTCCACAAGTAACACAAGTTTCCTCAACCGCTTTAACTGGAGCGGGAGTGACAACTTTCTTAGAAACAATCTCGACTAAGCTTAATCACATCGTTAGGCACATTCCTAAATCGTAAAGTCGAGGTAATCCTTTTGAAACTATTAATATGAGCATGAGGATTTTCACTCTCACGACCGTAAAATGGATTCGCTTGAACCAATTGAAGCAAATTCGTTTTGATCTCAAAATGATCCGCATTAATTTCTGGTAAAACAATAGCTTCTCCGTACCCTTCCGTGGGTGCTCGGAGTAGCTCTTCCATTGTACGTTCCGCCATTGGTGCAACGATAGTACGAAGCTCGGGTTCGACTATGTTTGGAGCACGTCCTTTATTTCGACGTCTCGGAATGGTTACGTTTGAATTATTTGGAAAATAGGAATTTCTAGTGCGCATGCACTAAACAAGCAAATGAAATGAGAAAAGGAAATATTTTTGTTTACCGAATAATCAACAAACTTAGGGTAACTCTCTTAAGTAAAATAAATTTTACAAAAGAGGTGCGCCTTTTTCGTAAGTGACACAAGCGGTAATTTTTTTTGGTTCGGGAACTTATTGATGGATAATACCTCAATTGAAGGTATTATTTGTTGGTGTTCATTTACCAACTTTGTAACTTTTTTTATTCACAAATTAACGAGAAGAATCGAAAAATTCGAAAGAGCAAATATTTTTGTCTTTTTGTTTTTAAATTTTTTACTTATACTAAAAAGAAAAGAAAAATATTTTTTACTTTTAATTTTTTTTTTGATTTTCTTAAAAGCGTAACTTTCGAAGACGAAAGGTTCTCCAAATCACGATTGACAAACTTCAAACGAAAGAATCTTAATCACAAATCCCCGGCAGCGGCGCCAAAAATTGATTTCAGTTATCTATACACGTAAAATGATATAATAAGTATAGAAAATTACCAAACTACCCTTGAGGACAAAGGAAGAAAGGAAAATTCTCACAATTATATATAATAATACGTATATTTACCGGTAAGTGATTACCGGGTCGTATTCCTCGAAGATTTATGAAATTGAGACCACGTTTGTTATTTGGACAATGATTTGAATTGGTTCAGAGATGATTTGTTTTCTAAAATCCTAAAAGTGAGCAAATTAAAGGACAATTAAACCTAACTTTAATAACGGGAAATTAAACTTTAACTAAAAACGCAAATCGGGAACCCTAAAAAACCCTAAATTTCCAAAATTAAACCTAAAATGAAATTTTCTCTTTTAATAGACTCTAATTGACTAAAAAGTAAGTTTAAAGAAAACTAGAACAAAAACGGAATTGAAATGAGCTTAAAAACACGAAAAACGTGAACGGGAACGAATCCCGTTCTTTAAAAATTGAAATTTTGCAATTTTAACCCTACGGAAACAAAACTATTTTTCCTAGGAACTATATGAATAAAGAAAATTTTCTAAAAATAAATTATATTTTTTTGATTATTTTTCTATTTTTTATGATTTTTTAAAGTTTTTAATAAAAATAAATGTTTAAAAATACTAAACTAAATATAAAAATCCTGGAAAAATTATAGAAAATAGCTTGAACTAAGAGGGACCTAGGAAAAATAAGCTTGGTTACACAGCTTATCGAATAAGCTGTGTAATAAGCTAAAACAGCTTATTAACTAAATAGGACTAAAACGTATACAAATAATAAATTTTGTAAACATAGAATGAAAAAGACCACAGGGCACGTTGGTAGTGAGTGTGTGATGTGAGGCGTTTATAAAAGGTGAGGATGTTGAGGTCGAGGGTTCGAGCCTTGCTCACCCCCGATTTCCATCTTCCCTTTTTTTTGAAAACTTATAAAAGCAAAGTTGAAGATAAGCTAAAAACTAAGACTTTTTGTGAAAACAACTATTTTGAAAGCTGAAAAATAAGCTGAAATTTGCTGAAACTTAAAACAGATTACACTACTTATTCTTTTTGGGTTTTTTAGAAAACTTTATAAGCTACAAAATCTTTCCAAAGCTAAAACTAGGACAAAAAGCTACTTTTTATTCTTAGTCTAATCTAATAAGCTAATTTGAAAATAAATAAGCACCAAGTGATAAGACATAAGCTGAAAATCACATTAAGCCCCCAATAAAAACTTTAAACCAAACAGTCTCTCAAGCAGACTTTTTGCTTATTTTTAAGCACTCAAATTGAAACTTAAGACAAAATTTCTTATACAAGCTTTAACTATAACCAACTAGCTACTTAAAAACACTTTTGAAAAGGATTTTTGAAAACAATTGCTTATTGAAAAAGCTCCTTGAAAACAGACTTATTACTCAGAACATGCTGATCTTCATTTTGAAATTGAAAAGACAAAATGCAATTTTAAAAGCTAAAAACATATATCTAATTAAGCTACTTTTTGAAAACTAAATAAAAACAGATGAAATATTACCCTAGACTTATTTGAATGCTGAAAATCAAATTCTAAGAACTACTTTTACTCTATAAAAATTGAACTTGAAAAAACTACTTTTTCCTAAATTACCTACTTATGCAGTTTTAACCAAATTGACCCATTCCTTAAAACTAGTGAATGTAGACCTAAGAGACTTATTGGACACTCTAAAGAACTCAAATACTAGACTATAAATGTACTTTTATCAGCTAAAAAACCAAATAAGCTATAAAATCCGACTTTTATGGACTTAATAGATCTCAGTATTTATTTTTTAAGCTTGAAACCCTATAAAAAATTGATTTCAAAACTTTCAAATCTACCCTAGAATTCTTACAACTCATCTATAAATGAAATCTAACTTCAGAATTAAGTCCCCTAAGATCACAAACAACATTAAACTCTAGTTATAAGTTGATGGTGCCAAAACCCCTTTATTTTTTCAAAAAATCATATTTAAGGCTCTTGAAAATTTAAAATCAATGAACAAACACTTATCTACCAGATAATCAAACGCTGATGCAGAACCTTATGAACATTAAACAACAATCAAATAAGCTAGGAATTCATTAAGCTACCAAAACTACTCGTTATATTTTTTGAATTTTATAGATTTTTTAGACAAATTGAAAAAAGATTCTAAGCTATTAGAAATAAAAACAGATGATCAAATCATAACTTAATAAGATATAAAAATCAATTATAAAGCACACATAAGCAAGTAGATATGCATAAATAAGCAGATTAAACTAGAAAATTAAAGACAGTTGAGATAAAAGAGACTTTTAAAGGCCTAGCTAAACAAAGGCTATAAAAAAAAATTAAGCTCAAAGAGCTGTCTACAAGCTCTAGCTTATCACAAGGATAAGCTAGTAAAGTCCTATAAGCTCTTCCATTGTAAGCTTATCATCCAAATAGCTTATTTCCATTTAGCAAAAGTATTAGGCTAATTTTAAGGGTTTGAGTAAATTAGATTGCTTATTTGAGCTCAATCTGAGCTTATAAATTCAGAGAGCTAATGAGAGCTTATGAAGAGCTTTTGAAACGGTTAGCAAAAAACAGTTGGAATTTTAAAAGCTTATAAGTAAAAAAAACAGATTATGTAAAAGTAAACTTTGATTTCATTAACTAAAAACTGAGTTACAAAACTTTGAAATTGAAATTACAAAAGCTTAATAGCAAATTACATTTAAATGAAAAATTATTTAAGCTACTAAAAACTAAAAACGGGAAAAAGAAGATGATGTGTGTGAGGCGTGAGCTTGTATTTATAGCCTTCAAATGATGCTTCTAGGTCTTGATTCTGTTATATGCTCCCATGATCTCGTCCACTCATCAAGCATCATTGGGATCATCAACTCTTGTCCGTTGGATTAATTGGGGTGACCACACGGATTGCCAACGTGGCATTCCGTGTGTCAGAGCACTTGTGTTTCTTTTGCACTAAATTTAGTGTAAATTCTTTGTCCTTGATGTGTTTCTTGTCAGACCCGCGTGTCATTCCTTGTGGGTTTTAGCCAATGAGAGACTCTCATGATGTAAAACTCTGCCACATCACTGCTTGGTACTTGAATTATTCTTCCACGCTGTCAATTTTGATTTACCCCTTGTTTTGAGCATGTGGTTAAATGGAAGAGACGATGATCAGTAAATGGGATTCGCGCCTTTTCTTTTTTTAACCGTTTAGAAGGGTGTTTGACTCGGGAAATTTGGGCTTTGACCTGGGTTTATAAAAAAGAAAAGGGATTGGGCCGGGTATAAGGGGTAATATCAAAAGGTGTTGGTTTAATATAAGAAGATAACAACCGTTATCTCTTAAGTACAAAAGAGATAACGGTGTTAGGTTTTAGGGACTATGATTTAACATTAAGGGTATTTTGGGAAGTTTTGTGGTTTTGTCTTCTTGTGGGTTGACCAAAGTTGACCAGAGTTGACTAGAGTTGACTTTTGGCCATTGATAGCAAACTTCCGGCTCTTTATCCGTTCTCGTGTCCGTGTTTGCCCGGTTTTGACCGATTTCTTGTGATATTTGCATTATCCGTTCCTACACAATCACAAAGACAAAACAAGCAATATACAAGCATTTTTTTGCACAATTTTAACTTTTTAGGGACATTTTTGATATAGAAAGGATATGTGATTTCTCACATATCAGACGTCAACGAGTCGTGTTCCAAATTTAGGTGCTCCAAGGCGGCGTGTACGAGGTGACGATTTAATAACCATATTCCAATAAGCTAGAATTTTTCTATGCGGTAGGTCATGTGATGACGTATGCATTTCACAAGTACGAGGCGAGTGCTTAGACTTGGAATCAAATAGTAAAATAACAAATGGGATCGACAAACTATGCCGAGTTTCGATTTCATCATGAAGAGAATTTAGTAAAATCATGAAAAATTTAGAGATTATCGTTTCACTCACGATATCTTGAAATAAATGAAACCATTGTGTCACTCACAACTTCTTAGAAGAGGTTTAGAGACCATTGTGTTACTCACAACTTCTTAGAAGAGCTTCAGCATTCATATGGACAACCGTTATATTAAAATATAGAGGCACTCTATAAAGTAGACATAAGTGATTAAAAATAGTCTGTTGATCCCTTCTTGACAGATCTTACTTAGCTTGTTAAAGCTTAGTTATATTGGATAAATCCAAGACAACTATAGTAGAAACTAAGATTGAGAATATCACAAACTATGCGGAATCTAGTTTGCAATACTAAGAAGAACAATGAAACAGTAAAAACAAGATCTTTACTAAAATTTCTTATTATTGAATTCGATTTTGTGTTACAAAATAGAATTGAATACAAAACTATTGATTGCTACGCAAAACTATGATTACTAATATGAAAACTGATGTGAAATCTGATATCTAGATCTATGCCTTTGGGGTTCCTTTTTTACACCAAAGGAAAACCATTAATGGGCTTACAAATCAGCGTCAAGTGATCATGCTATATATTAATATAACTCATGATTACTCTTTAGCAGTTACTAACTATATAACTTACAGTACTAACTATACCAGTACTTAATTAATGGCAGTTTAATTAAGCTTGACAGTACTAAGTCTTCTCTTGGCAGTACTAAGTCTTCTCTTGGCAGTACTAAGTTGAACCAGCAGTACAAAGTTATAGAAGCCCTTTATTCCTAATAATCCTCCCCTAAACTTGTGATTGTCATTCAAATCTACAAGTTTCTTTGAATTAAACCATCTGTGCTGAGAGGATGCTTCCAAACACTTTACTATCTTGGTCTGTTTGCTAGTATAAAGATTTTCCTTAAAAGCTCATCTGCCATCACTGAATATTTATCCACTTGCAGCTTGTTACTCAGCATCAAAGTCATAAGTGCTCTTGTCAATGGATAATCTTTCTCAACCAACATGAAAATATCATGTCCTCTCTATGTAGACACATGATGAACAACACATGTATCATATAACCTCCATTTTAATGGATCATGCATATACCTTTAAAGCTTCCATAGAATATCATCATCATCTGGTTCAAACAACCTCTTCAACTCTACCTAAAGTTCTCTTTCTTTATCTTCAGTAGGTTCTGTTGAGTTGAATCTTTCATGAACTAGACTCCATAGTTTGACTAGATCATCCCTATCAAATTCTTTAGCATATCTTCAAAGATCTGATATACCTCTGTGTGATTACCTACTCTGATAATCTTCCAATACATTTTTGAGTCTTCAGTGTAAACTTCCTAGTCAATGATTGGGTATTTGGTTTGTAGGGCTTCAACATTCATCCCTTCTTCTAGAACTATGATCATTAGCTGTTGTAGTTGTTCTTGAGACAGTTCATCTTTTGATTCTTCAGCTGGTTCTGAGCCTTCTCCTATCTTTTGTCTCTTTGAACTTTCTTGATTAAGTTCTTGTTTAGCATCTCTCTTTGAGCTTCCAGCTACAACTTTAGGAACTTTATCATCACTCTCCATTGGAGTAAAAGTATTTACCCTCTTCATTGTGGTCTCAAATAACTCCTTGACTTCATCAAAGGAAAGTTTCTTCAATTGTTGTAGAGTGTGACTTCCCATATGCTTGATATAATTACACATGTAAGTCCTTTGTTGAGCTTGAGTCATGGGCTTGTTCCTTCTTTGTTCAGCTCTTTGTTGGGTAAATTTTCTCTTTCTTTCATTTATAAGCTCTACAAGTAATCTTGCCTTGTCAGCTTCAGAGTATCTTTCTCTTTCTTGTGCTTGTAACCTGTGTGCTAACTCTTCATCAGCTTCAATTTGAGCTTGTATGTTATCCTATTCTTCAGCATTGAAAGTGCTAGCTTCTTCATGAACTCTGGCTATCCTTTGCCTTTATTCTTTATCAAGTTGTTCTTGCAATCTTAGAGCTTCTTCCAATCTTCAGTCGTTTCTTGCCTCTAGTTGCCCCAACTTTAGCTCATTCCGGCATTCTTCTGAACATTAGGTTCAGTATTGCTTTTCATAATAGCTTTACCTTTAGTTTTCTTTTTTGCTGCACTCTTCCTGGCAGTATCCCAACTAAACTATTCCGCTGTAGTTCTAACTTCAGGAGCATGTGGGGATTTGTTAAGTTCTTAACTTCTTCACCAGCTTCTGTTGCTTACTTGATTTACCTTAATTTCTCGCCCAATAACCAGTACGTATATCTGCTTCATTTGCTAGTATTTTATTTGTTTATAAGTTCTATTAGAGGCTCTTAAACTTCAACCAATAACAATCATCTAGCAGTATAATCTTCTTCGAGGAGCAAATTAAACTCTAAAAATTAGATTCACTCAAATTCAAGCTTTATGCCTCCCCTGGAGTGTGTTCACTCATATGTACTAGAGTAATTCCCTCATCTCTCTTCAATTGAGAAATTCCTTTCACCCCCTTGTTTGGAAGGATCCTCTTGATTATCTCATCATCCGAAATTCAACTAAGTCTGACCCTTCTTTAGCTTTGCTTGACTTTTACTTTGTGCTTCCAACTTCTCACTTTCATGTTGAGGTTAGATTTACGCAGACCATATGTCTGTTTGGTCTTGCTTTATGTCGGATTCCAAAGTTCCACTTGCTAGGATAATGTGGTACAAAGAACCTTAACCACAGTAATTATTAAGTTGTCATACTAGTCCTCCCACCAAAAACACCTCAACATACTCTGCACTGGCATAGGCTCCCATCTTCCTAAGAGATGGGCAGCCTTCTTGACTCCTTGTGTTTAAGCTCTGTTGTTTTGCGAAGAGGCTAGAACCATGGGACCGTATCTTTAGATGTGTCTCTCTAACCGTGGACTGTGCTGGTTGGAGCGCTCATCTACACCCTACACCTAACTTATTGGTTTGTCTTAGGGTATCTTCGAGTAATCCACTACTTCGAACCAATTCTCCTAGAGTCCTTAACTCTTCTTAAGTTGTTTCGCCACAGTGGATTGGGTTGGGCTATTTACGAACTGTTATCTAGCTGTCTCGATGTGCTTACAGTCTGCTCGTCTAACTATGTCGCTGGTACTGGAGCTGTCTATGTACTGTTCACCTCAATATCCATATTGGACAGCATCTCACCAACTTTTTAGGTGGGAACCACTAGACTGAGGTGTAGTTCGCATTTTTGGTGTCCTTGTGACCCTTCTTGTTTTTGATTTCCCCTGGATGTGTTCGACTCTATTCAACATACTTAGTTTACCTGGATGTGCCTTACTAGTACTTATCTCCACTTCTTGGGACTGCTCATTGCATCCTTAGGCCGTGCGCTTATTCGTCCAATACTCAGTAGTTACTACTCACCTATGCAGTTGCCTGCAAAAACTTGTTCAGTCCGCCTCGGGAACCAAGTAGAATACTCTCGCGATCTAAAGTTAGTGTTCTTGTTCTAACAGTATGCTGCTTTTGTTGGACTAACAATTTGTAATAGCAGTCTTAAGGATAAAGCCGTACTAATTATACTTCAGCTGAATATCTTTTGCCTAGCAGTACTAAAAAACCTGCCCTGCCCTACTAGCAACATTAACCTGCAACTATCATTTTTATTTCCAAACTCATGTCATATTAATCATTAGTCTAACAAACACATCTTTAGAGATTAAGTAATCCAATGCTAGCAATTAGAAAGTTAAACCTGCTAACGTCAAAAGCCTTTATGAGAAGATCTGCAACATTGTGGTCTGTGTAAATCTTAATCACTTGAATCAACTTCTTCTCATAACAATCTCTGATGAAATGGGGCCTAATCTCTATGTCCTAGGTTTTAGAGTGAAACATTGGATTCTTCACAATACAAATGGTGCTTTCATTATCAATGAAAATCTTGGTGTTCATGAAATTGAATCCATAGTCAAGCATCTGATTTTGAATCCATAGCACCTGTCCACAGCAATTAGCGGCAGCAACATACTCTGCTTCAGTAGTCGAATTTGAAACTATAGTCTGCTTTTTTACATTGCCAAGAAATCAACCTCTTGCTAAGAAATTGACAACCTCCGGTTGTGGATTTCCTGTCAAGGCTAGCTCCAGCATAATCACTATCAGAAAAAGCTTCCAAGTTAAATGGTGAATCTCTAGGATACCAAAGGCCCAAATTAGGTTGACCTTTCAAGTATCAAAAGATCCTTTTAACAGCATGAAGATGTGACATTTTAGGAGTAACTTAGAACCTTGCACAAGCACAAACATCAAACATTATGTCTGGCCTAGAAGCTGTTAAGTACATCAATGATCCAATCATTGATCTGTATAAATTCACATCAACACTATCAGCTTTTTCATCCATAATCAATGCTTTGTTAGGTTCTATGGGAGTGCTTGCTATCTTCACAGTGGAAAAATCAAATTTCTTTAATACTTTAGCCACATATTTGTCTTGGCTAATGAAGATTCCATCCTTCTTCTGTTGTACTTGTAACCCTAAGAAGAAAGTGAGTTCTCCCATAGAACTCATCTGGAATCTCTTATGCATCAAACCTTCAAACTCATCACATAGGGACTTCTTAGTTGACCCAAAGATGATATCATCAACATACACCTGAACTAACAAGATATCACCTTTGTCCTTCTTGATTAACAAATTCTTATCTATAGTGCCTCTTCTAAATCAATTTTCAATTAAGTTGGTAGACAAGGTCTCATACCAGGCTCTAGGAGCTTGATGTAGACTATATAAAGCTTTTTCTACCTTATATATTTTGTCAGGGAACTGTGGATCTTCAAAACCAGGAGGTTGATACACATAAACCTCCTCTTCAATAGTACCATATAAGAAGGCACTCTTTACATCCATCTGGTACACAATAAACCTCATAAATGATGCATAGGCCAAAAATAACCTGATTGCTTCTATCCTAGCAACAGGAGCAAAAACCTCATCATAATCAATTCCTTCTTCTTGGGTATAACCTTGTGCAACCAGTCTTGCCTTGTTTCTCACTACAATCCCTCTCTCATCCTTTTTGTTTCTAAAGACCCATTTTGTTCCAATAGCCCTCTTGCCATTAGGTAGATTAACCAGTGTCCAAACCTTCTGAAGTTGAAATTATAGAAGCTCCTCTTGCATTGCTTCTATCCAAAACTTGCAAACAGCACATATTCAAGCTTCAGTTGTAGAAGTTGCAACCACAGTTTGCTTTTTACACTGCTAAGATATCAACCTGTTTCCCAAAAACTGACATCCTCCAGTTGTAGATTTCCTATCAAGAGTTGCTCCAGCATAGTCACTATCAGTATAAGCAACCAGTTCAAATGGAGAATCCCTAGAATACCAAAGGCCTAAAGTTGGTTTGCCTTTCAAATATCTAAAAATCCTCTTTACTGCTAAGAGATGTGATGTTTTAGGAGTAACTTGAAATCTAGCCACATGCACATAATGCATCTGATATCTGGTATGATGTAGTAAGTACTTACAAAGAACCCATCATAGATCTATGAGTTGTACCATCACATCATCAGAATTCTCCATCCTGACCAAAAGGTTTTTCCAAACAACTGGATTGACGCGATTCACATCAGAGTAGTTGAACTTCTTCAAAATTTTAGCTACATATTTGTCCTGACTAATAAATATGCCATCTTCCTTCTGTTGTACTTGTAACCCTAGAAAGAAAGTTAGTTCACCCATAGAACTCATCTGAAACTTATCTTTCATTAGCTTCTCAAAACCAGTACATAACTCCTTGTTTGTTGAGCCAAAGATAATATCATCTACATAGACTTGTACAAGCAAAATATCTTCTTTTTGCTTCTTGATAAAATAATGTATGATCTATTCTTGCCCCTGTTAAACCATTGCTCAACAATATTGTTAGCCAAAGTTTCATACCCTACTACTTGGTGCTTGATCAACCCATTTAGGGCTTGGACCTACCTTGTACACTTTGTCTGGATGGTTGGGATCTTTAAATCCTAGGGGTTGAGTCACATAGACTTCTTCCTCAATGGTTTCATATAAGAAAGCACTCTTTAGATCCATTTGATATACTAGAAAACCCATTATAGAAAGCATAGCCTGAAAACTATCTTATTGCCTCAATTTTGACATAGGTGCAAAAACTTCTTCTTATTCAATACTTTCTTTTGTCTATGACCCTGTGCCAATACCTTGCTTTTAATCCTAATACACTATTCCCCTTCACTTTCTTGTTTCTAAAGACCCATTTTGTTCTAATGGCCTTCTTTCCATTAGGGAGATCCACCAGTATCCAAACTTGTTGAAGTTTGAATTGCAGAAGTTCTTCCTGCATTGCTTCCACCCAGGATGAATCAGATAGAGCTTTAGCAATGCTTGTTGGTTCAATCTGTGATAGGAAACAAGCATATAAACAAGTATTTAGGGTATCATGTGTTTTCTGCTCATACACATCACTGAGAAACCCTTGTTCAGAAGTAGGTTTTAACATTCTTCTTGTCTGAACAGTTGACTGCACATCACCAATCACATTGTCAATTGGATGATCTTTATGAATTCTTGTATTGGGAGTGGTTGGAACAATATAGGAATTTGTAATATTCTCCAAATCAACTTTTGGTTCTTCTTCAGTGTTGTCTTCTTCATTTGGACTAGCAGTACTAACTGATGGACCAACAGCATTAAGTTCAAGACTACCAGTATTAAGATCAAGACTAGCAGTATTAACTTGTTGCCCAGTAGCATTAACATCTTTAGAACTGCTATCAACTAAAAACCTTTCTTGTTTAGCATTCTCATTATTTAGACCATCTTCATCCTGCTTTATCATCATCATCTGGTTCAAACAACCTCTTCAACTCTACCCAAAGTTCTCTTTCTTTATCTTTAGTAGGTTCTGTTGAGTTGAATCTTTCATGAACTAGATCATCCCTGTCAAAATTCTTTAACATATCTTCAAAGATCAGATATACCTCTGTGTGATTACCTACTCTGATGATCTTCCAATACATTCTTGAGTCTTCAGTGTAAACTTTCCAATCAATGATTTTTCACTGAATTGGACACAGCTTCAACATTCATCCCTTCTTCTGGAACTATGATCATTAGTTGTTGTAGTTATTCTTGAGACAGTTCATCTTTTGATTCTTCAGCTGGTTCTGAGCCTTCTCCTATCTTTTGTCTCTTTGAACTTTCTTGATTAAGTTCTTGTTCAGCATCTATCTTTGAACTTCCAGCTATAACTTTAGGAACTGTATCATCACTCTCCATTGGAGTAAAAGTATTTACCCTCTTTATTGTGGTCTCAAATAACTCCTTGACTTCATCAAAGGAAAGTTTCTTCAATTGTTGTAGAGTGTGACTTCCCATATTCTTGATATAATTACACATGAAAGTCCTTTGTTGAGCTTGAGTCATAGGCTTGTTCCTTCTTTTGTTCAGTCTCTTTGTTAGGGAAAATTTCAACCTTTCTTTCATTTATAAGCTCTACAAGTAATCTTGCCTTGTCAGCTTCAGAGTATCTTTCTCTTTCTTGTGCTTGTAACCTGTGTGCTAACTCTTCATCAGCTTCAATTTGAGCTTGTATGTTATCCCATTCTTCAGAGCTTTGAAAGTGCCCTAGCTTTTTTCAAATGACACTGGCTATGCTTTGCCTTTCTTCTTCATCAAGTAGTTCTTGAAATCTCATGCGCTTCTCCAACCCAATCTTTCTTTGCTCTAGTTTGTAACTTGTCTTCTTTTGAACAGGTTTCACTTTCTTCATAATAGCTTGCCTTTATCTTTTCTTTTGCTGCTCTATCTACTGATATACACTAAAATTTCAGCAGCAGTTTTAAACTTCAGGGCTGGCAGTACTAACTTCTGCACCAACAATACTAACTGGTACATTAGCAGTACTAATATGGCTCAGCAGTATAATCTTCTTCAAGAGCAATAAACTCAAAATCAGATTCCTCAAAATCATACTCATGCCTCCCCCGAGTCTGTGCACTCATCTGTACTAGAGTAATTCTCTCATCTTCATCAATATGAGCAATCTTCCTCCCCTGTTTGGAAAGATCCTCCAACGCATCTTCATCTTTTGAAACAACCATCAGACCCTACATTCAAGCTTGCTTGACTTTACTTTGGTGCTCTAAAAAGTTCATCGATCAAAGTTACATTGGATTATATAGTCAAACTGATAGACACGTACTTTGTTGAGTACACTAGAATCGAGGTCAACACTTCAGAGATACACAACTCTCTACTCCAACACCTGGGGCAATGTTAAGAAGTCCGTTGCTGAAAGAACACGTCATCAAAGACAGTATGAAAGAAGGGTGAATAAAAGATAGATACAGACGCAAGAGAGTAAGATTGATACAGGTAAAGCATTGGATGCTGATTTGTTTGACACAAAAAGCATTAGGACAGACTCAATAATGCAAGATGACAACAACAGGTCAGGGAATGATACAGATGCTGATGATGCAGATATCAGACCCATTAATGAACGAAGAGCCAATGGCGAGGCTAAAATTGATTGCTGAATGTAATAACATTGCAATCTGACAACACATCTGAGCAACCTGAAATCATTAATAAAGGTAGGGTTGACCAGTATACTGAACAATGTCAAGTTAAAAGTCCTATGCTTGATTCATCACCTGATAACCAAACAACTGAATACTCAAAACAATCACTCGAGTCTGAAAATATTTTACTCAAAAAGACCTTGCCCAAGTTACAACAGATTTTTTCCAAGAATGGAAGCACATTGTATTGCTCTCGAACTTAAATATCAAAATCAAGCTTTAAAATCGGGGCAACATGGTCAAATTTTGAATGAAACAAGTAATAAAGCCAAGATTGAAAAGGAAATTGATGTACTTGAAACAATGAACATCGAATTAGAACATAGTGTGGCTAAATTACGTAAGGAAAATGAGACTTTGAAACAACATTACAAAGATTTGTATGATTCTATTAAAATTACGAGATCTAAGACTACAGAACAGACAACATCTTTGGCTTGCTAATAATGCTGAATTAAAAGCTCAAATTCAGGAAAAGGTTTTTTTAACAATTGTTGCTTAACAACTGACTTTAAGGAAGTTAAAAAGGAAACAGTGTTGATACTAAGTTTGATAAAACATCAGTCTTGGGGAAACCGGTTTTACCATCACTAAGAAACCAATCAGTTGTTAGACAACCGAATGCGTTTAAATCTGAAAGGCCTCAAATGTCAAAACAACGATTTTCCTCCCAAGATGATTGAATAAGGAATTTTGGTCAAAACAGTCACCAACATTATTGCCTAAGAAAACAGAACCCAGCCTTGAAAAACCTGATCACATGATTGCAATATACTCATCTAGGAATAGTTCTACAGAACCATGTCAAGTTTAGTTTCAAATGACATGGTTCATAATCACTATCCTAGAGTAGCAAAAGAAAAAGAAACAAGAAAGAGATAGAACTCAACAACTAGTGTGACTAATTCTGCTAGAAAATCAAACCAACTGCTGACGATAGCAAACCAAAACCTAGGAGTGTGTTGAAGTTTTATACACTATAAAATATACGATATATTACCACAAGAGCAATTAAGAAAATTCCCTAAGGAAAATTCACTCTTTAAAATATATATATATAATATATAATACGTATATTTAACCGGGAAGAATGATCACCCGGGTCGTTTCCCCAACGACTTGTGCAATTGAAACCACGTTTAAGCTTGGATTATGTTTTGAATGAAAGCAAAGATATTTTGATGATCTATAACTACCAAATAAAAGCAACAATTAAAAAAATTAACAATTAAAATCAATTAAACACTTAAAAAAATTAACTTCACTTTCATGATGAGCTTAGTGTAAGCAGCACCATATGTCAGTTTGGTCTACTTTAACTTGGATTCTAAAGTCTCCACTTTCTTGGATAATATGGTACAAAGAACCGTCAATTCATTAAGTTTCATACTGACTGCCTCATCACTTTTCCAAGTGAGTTAAACGCCATAGGAAGGTGAATATGGGCATTGTAGCAACCTCTTCTGCAACATGGGTTGTTTGCATAGATGGTGGTGAAAATGGTAGTTGTGAGGTAGATGGAGCACTGATGGGTGTGTGTGATGGGACTCAACTGGGATTGTTGATCCTTCACCCTGTAAAATCTGACCCTGAACAAGCATTGTTTGAAATAATGGAGTGTCCACCCTAGTATATCCCTTGGAAGCTCTTTTCATATTGCTAAATAGTTTTTCTATAAGGGTATGAGCAATATAAAGTCTTTTATGAGATAGAAGTAATCTCTTGTGCTTGTTTAAAAAGATTTGTATAAATCTTAGATACATCAAAAACTTTATCTTACTATCCAAGTTTTTCACCATGGTATCAAAAATCAATTTGGAAAAATTAAAGGTTCTGTTTGTGGCCAAGCAAATGATAGCAGTTGCTATATTTCTACTAAATTATTCCCAAGCAGTTTTCTTAGAACTTAAGCAGTGAAGGATGGTATGAATTAAAAATTTCCACTAAGGGGAAAAGTGTCCCTTTTGAAAAGTTAAGTTATCAGAATTGGACACATACCCTATTAGAGCAAGTTGCTTAAAAATTTATAAAGTAGGCAAAGTATACGGATAGAGTGGGGGGGGGAGCGCGCATGATAGAATCATGATAACTAGGAGGATGGAATTCACGAGAGAGAGCACGGTGTCCGTGCATAAGAGGAAACCTATTACGCGATCCCGCGTGATGCGGTGTGGGTAGGTTCTACTCAGGTGGTGCAGTATGAGGGGTGTGTAGTCCTATAGAGTGCTATGGCCCAGTTGTCTCGCGCTTGTCACAGATCATTCCTATCAGACGGAGTGCCTTCAGCACGGCGCGCGTATCGTTATAGTGTTGTATATAGGCTCGACACGCATAAAGATATAGCTCTCTTACTCAGATCTATCTGCAGGAGCAAGTGCCTTGTCACTCCAGTGGGTGCGTATGCGTAACTGATTGTGGCAAACGGCTTATTCTTGCCCAAGCACACTTGAGACATAGAGGAAAACACAAGAGGAGACAACTGCCACGAGAGAGTCCTATAGGGCGGGACAACGTCCTAGGCTTCTGACTTCTGTAAGTAGGCAACCATGGAAGTGGGAGGGGCGAGTGGTTCGTAGAAATCTAAATTCGCCATTTGATGGAGAGATTTTAGATTAGGGTTCTGGGATATGTTTGTATATGAGAGTATGTGAGCTTGGCAAAGTTAATTGAGATTATTTAGAGATCACTTAGGGTTTTGATTTGACCAAAGAAATGAAATTTGTTCTTATCTTGAAGAAAGCTTATGAATTTTATAGAAGATCATGATTATCCAAATTAGTCTATACCCTATAGACGAAGTAGTTGGCGGAAATATATTACAACAACTATATATTTAAAGAAAAGGAAATTCTAGATTTTCACTGCTTCAAACAGACTAACGGGTCAACGCCACGGCAGGCCTAAACGCTAGCCAGGAAGCGAGTGACTCACGTAGTAAGTCCAGCCGTATTAACTTTACCCAGCAGTATTAAGATATTCCTGGCAGTACTAACTTAATACTGGCAGTGTTAAGTTTATGCCTAGCAGTATCAACTCCAATTCTGTTCCAACAAGCATTGCCATCATAAAATTTAGATTATCACAATCTCTCTTTCTGGTTTTTTAGCTTACTAAACTCTCATTTCTTTTCTCACCAATTCCCACTCTTTCTGTTTTTTTATCAACACAACTCTCTTTCATGTTTTTCAGCTCACTAATCTCCTTGCTTTTTCTCAGCCAATTCAGACAGTTTTTGATATAAGTTTGCCCTCAATTACATTAGTTTCATGGTGTCCTCCCCACTTCTAAGTATGTTAACTCTTGAAAGAGGTGAATCATTGGACTGTTTAGATGCAGCCTCAAACCTAGTTTAAGCTTCTGCACCCCCCAATATGGTATCTTGACACCTGGGACCACTACCTGAATTAGTTGCCTAAGGAAGATATTCATTAAGTGTTGCCATGGATTGGGTCCTATTAATGTTACTACTGTCCGCCTGCTTCTAAGGCTAGAAGCCAGTAGTGGAAAGCCCTACCCCATTAGAGCAAGTTGCTCAAAAATTTCTAAACTAGGCAAAGTACTAATACTATTAGAATCTTCTAACTTGAGTTGTCTTCTAATAGATGCCTTAGAAACAACCTTGACTTTCCCATCTATTGTAGTAGTGATTTCCATGTCTCCATTCTTAAGTGTGCTTGCAGAAGCGGTTTTCCAAAACTAATCTATAAGAGAGACATAGATAGTTGGACTTTCAGTGAGGGCATACCTAATGTGACTTGTAGTGAGAAAATCAATTATCTGATGAAATCCTTCACTTCCTTTTGACTTTTGTAAGTAGGCAACCATGTTGTGCTTGTCACAGAAATCCAAATTCTCCATTTGATAGAGAGAAGTTAGATTAGGGTTCTGGGATATGTTTTTATATGAGAGTATGTGAGCTTGGAAAAGTTAATTGATATTATATAGAGAGCAGTTAAGGTTTTGATTTGACCGACTGAATGAAATTTGTTCTTATCATAAAGAAAGCTTATGATTTTATAGAAAGATCATGAATTCTCCAAATTAGTCAAACCTATAGACGAAGTTGTTGGCAGAAATTTCACAATGGCTATATTTAATTAAGGAAATTCTGTTATGCCTCAAACAGTACTAACGGTCACCCACCAGTACTAATTTTAGCCTAACAGTACTAACTTTAAGTCCAACCATATTAACTTTACCCAGCTGTATTAAGATATTCTTGGCAGTACTAACTTAATACTGGAAGTGTTAAGTTTATGCCTAGCAGTACCAACTCCAATTATAAATTTAGATTCTCACAATCTCTCTTTCTGTTTTTCAGCTCACAAAATCTCTCATTTCTTTTTCTCACCAATTCACTCTTTCTGTTTTTATCACACAACTCTCTTTCTATTTTTCTCACCAATTCAGACAGTTTTGTACAATGTTCCATCAATTCCATTAGTTTTATGATGTCCTCCCCACTTCCAAGTGTATTAACTCTTGAGAGAGGTGGATCATTAGACTATTTAGATGCAACCTCAAACCTAGTTTAAGCTTCTGCACCCCCAATATGGTATCTTGGCACCTGGGACCACTACCTGAATTAGTTCCTTGAGGAAAAGATTCATTAAGTGTTGCCATGGATTGGGTCCTATTTATGTTACTACTGTCCTGCTCTGCTTCTAAGCTAGAAGCAGTAGTGGCAGCCTTTTCCATTTTGTCTTTCCACTCCTTATAGACAGTCTCATCTGCAACAAGGTGAATAGGTCCACTAGAGTCCAAACCTTTTGAAGTTTAAATTGCAAAAGCTTCTCTTGCATTGCTTCTATTCATCTTGGATCTGTCAAGGCTTGTATCACCTTTTTGGGTTCTATTTGTAACAGAAAACAGGCAAATAAGCAGTTTTGATAATCTTTGTGATTTATTCTCCTCTGCTTTTTGATGTAGCTCACCAAACCAAGTTCTTCATGATTTTGTTGTAACATCCTTCTTGTTAGTGGAGCTGAATGCAAATCTCAAATTATTTTCTTAATTAGACGATCTTTATGAATTCTTATTGTGGGAATAGAACTGACATTCATGGTTGTTACCAAGTTGTTGAGGTCAGCTTCTGCACCCACTTTTTCTCTATCATCATATGCATCATCAAATATGCCAGTTTCTTCCAAAGATTGCATACATGGATCATTAGGAATAGGACTAGCAGTATTAATATTTGAGCTACCAGTATTAATATTTTCAATGGAAGTATTAAAACTTGGCCCAACAATATTAACATCTTGAGTACTGCTATCAATCCTTTCTTGATCATTGGTATTATCAAAACCTTATCCAGCAGCACTAACATATGGATTAACAGTAGAAACTCTGTTAGTGTTGTTAGCATAACCTTCTTTCTGTTGAACAAGCAAATTATGCAATTCAGCTCTGAAATCTTGCACATGCTGGTCATCTTCTTTATTTTAAGCTCCTTCTTCCTTTTCTTGACCATTTCTTTCACTTAAATCATCATATTCTTTTCCTGGTACCTCATCAGCATCCTTATTATCCGTGCTCTGAGAACTTGAAGAGAGTGGAGAATTAGAAAGCATGAGTGGTAGCAGTATGTATTCATGATCATATGCTTTCTCCTGTCTAGCATGCCCTGCATTAACATTTGTCTCTATACCTGCATCACCATTAGTTTGATTTCCTGCAGTAACTGGCTCATAATTCATAGATTTTGTTAGTGAATCAATATCAAAGAGCCATTTTGGACCACTCCCTGCAACATTGGGTATGTTTTCAAGAAAGTTTATGTGCAGATTCTCCTTGACTTTCCTAGTTCTAGTGTTAAATACCTTAAAATCCTTGCTATTTATAGAGTATCCAACAAAGAACCCCTCATCAGCCTTCTCATCAAATTTTCCTAGGGGATCTAAGGTATTAAGAATAGTCACAGGACACCCAAAAGGTCTCATAAAGCTTATACTAGGTGGTCTACCAAGTAATAGTTCATAAGGTGTCTTGTTGTGAGGCTTGGTCACTAGAACCCTATTCTGAACATAACAAGCAGTATTAACTGCTTCAGCCCAAAATGTAGTAGGTAATAATGAATCTGCTAGCATAGTCCTAGCTGCCTCTATTAGTGTCCTATTCTTTCTTTCAGCAACTCCATTTTGTTGTGGAGTTCTGGCAACACTAAACTCCCTCTTAATCCCTTTCATCCCACAGAACTGATTCATGTCATTATTTTTAAACTCAGTTCCATTGTCACATCTGATGATTTTAACCTTATGATTTATTTGGTTTTCTATGCCAGTTATAAAAGTTTTAAGGATCCCACTAGTCTCATCCTTAGTGGCCAAAAAGAAAACTCAACTAAACCTACTATAGTCATCAGTGACAACAAGGCAATATGTCTTTTGATTGATACTCCTTACAAATGTTAGCCCAAATAAGTCCATATGCAACATTTGTAAGGGATGGCTGATAGAGCTTACAAGCTTGGTCTTACAAGAGGCTTTGTATTGCTTTCCCTTCTGACAAACAACACAAGAATGGTCATTTTCAAAAAGCTTTGAAGGTAAGCCTCTAATAAGGTTTCCCCTCATAAGTTTGTTCATAGTTTTAAAGGTTATATGACCAAGCCTCCTATGCCATAATTAGACTCATCTATTGTAGCTTTTGCAAATAAACAAGTCAAACCTCCTGAAGGAACAACATTCTTTTGATCAAAACTGTACATGTTGTTCTGTCTGGGAACTTTAAGCAAGACTTGACTTTTATCATGTAGCTTAAAGTCAGGAGATAGAACAAGACATTCAGTCTTAGTGAAAAGAACACTGTTTTTCTTGTCACACATTTGTGAGACAGAGAAAAGGTTAAACTTAAGTTCCTTTACAAAGTATACATCTTTAAAGTCTAATTTCTTAGTCCTAATTTTACCTTTTTCAGTAATTTTACCTCCTTTAGGACTTCTTGCAAATGTAACAAATCCACTATCAATGTCTTGATAATCTGTAAGGTAGGACTTGTTCCCAGTCATATGCCTAGAGCATCCACTATCAAAAATCCCTTGATCCTGTAAAGCATATTGTGGATTACCCTACACTCAAACTAAGAGAACTAATTTCTCTTGGGGACCCAAGCCATCACTGACTTGAGTGTGTCTTGAGGATCAACATAGTCAAATTGTTTATGCATGTATGATCCAGTGTCTTTGGAGATATGGTCAATTATTTTTCCTGTTGGTCTCCAAATCCATCATGCTGAGGTCTTAACAGCATTTTCCCTTTTTCTCTCAGCAGTACTAACTACCACTTCTGTGCCAGCAGTAGTTACATTATTAACCTTAGCAGTATAAACTTTTTTATTAAAATTATTGGATTTAGCTGCTGATTTTTTGTTAAAAGGCCTTCTCAATGGTGAATGTGCTTTAAAATAAGAAGATTTTGTGGGTGATGCAGCATTTAATTTTTGTTTAAGTGCAGCAGTATTAACATGCCTGGCAGTACTAATTGATGTTGCTGCACTTGGAGAGCTTTGCTTAGCATCATTAACTGGCACTAGTCCAGACTTTGTTGCAACTGCTGTTGGAACAAAATTTCTTTTAGGATGTGGGTGAGTCAATTTGTTTTGGTGATTCACTCTCTGAGCATTGTTCCATACTGGTTTAACTTCCCTTTAACCAGTAACCCTTCCCATATTATTCAACACAGATTTTCCAACCATTTTATTTTCATAAAAGTTACAATCCTTGATTAAATGGTTAAGACTTCCACATATAAAACAAGCTTTATTATTAAACTTAAAACCATCCCCTAGTTTTTGAGTCGTTATTCCATTCTAATTTCTTTTATCAACCCTAGGACTCTAAATTTTCCTAAGGTTTTCAGCTTGCCTATATGTGTGTTGTTCAATAACATATTTCCTAGTATTTTCATCTGATTTAACAAAATTGATTTTAGCATAACTAGGTTTATTCTATTTAAATGAAGGTCTAATCACACCATCATCATCACTATCAGACTCTCACTCTTTAATGATAGGAGCACTAGGCCTAACATCTTTAGGTTGTTCCAAACTATCCTTACTAGACTTAGATGTAGTTGATTTAATTCTAGGCACACTAGAGATAGTTTCACTCACATTAGTCTTATAGACAGAATTATCTAATCCAGCAAAGGATCATTCAGGTCTTGAGGGCATGTAGTTCCTAGTGTAAGGAGGGGGAACTGCATGATATCCCTCAACCTTCTTAAACCTATCATTTACTTGATTATTTTCCTCTTCAATCTCATTCACACTACTATCAGATGCACTTTTAAATACTTCACTTTTATTCAAATAACAATCATGCAATTCATTTTCATTCATTTGACTGTCAAAACCAACACCAGACTTGTTATTAACACTTATTTGACTGTTTATCAGTTTAGTTAGCTTCATAGATGATGTTTCAAACTTTTCTAATTTTAGTTTTAAATCATCTTTTTCTCTTAAAGCCTCTGCTAACTGATTTTTAAGCTATGTTATAGAATTATCTCTTACCTTAACATCATATTTCAAAAATGCAATGTCTTCCTCATAAACAGCTTCATTTTTTTGATGAATAACAATTCTAGCTTCTAATGATTCTAAGCCTAATTGATAAGCTATTATTTCTAGATTAGCTTTACTTAGAACTTCACGTTGTTGATCAAACTATTTTTGAAGAGATTGATAAGATTCTAAACATTCTTTAGAGCAATTTTGTACCTCAGTATTTGAGCTTGATGAACTGGATGAACCTGAAGACAAATGGGCCATTAGAGCAAAGTCTGTGGGTCCTTCTTCAGCTTGATAGCTCCAATCATAACCACATATCCCATCTTGAACAACCAAGGCATTTGCAGGAGTCTCTACTGGTACAATCCTTCTTGGAGCATCTCCATTTCTATTCCCCTGATTCCTTGGTGCCCTGCATTCTCTAGCAAAGTGACCTCTCCTGTGGCAGTTGTAACATTCAACCTTTGTCTTATCAAAGCCAACAGTTTCTTTGCCATTGAAATTCAGATTCCTTCCTGTCTTCTTTAAGAATCTCTTCACCCTCATGGTAAGCATGGCCACCTGCCATTTGAGATCCATCTCTTCAAGATCATCAGTATCAATCTGCTCCAGATCTTCATTGTCCAACTGTGGACTATTAGATTGATTGACAAAGAAGGAAAACATGACATCATCAGCATAGGTTGAGGAAGAAGCTTGTCCCTTTGACCTAGCAGCAGGAACATCATGAGCAATATTAACTGCTTCATTAGTACTGCTAGTATGGTTTTCTGAAGATACAAAAGCCACATCTGAGAGTTGAGCTTAGCTTGATTGGCTTTTTAATATCTCATCTTTATTACACCTTCAAGTGTTTACAAGTCATCCAAAGCTCATTGTGTCTAGATCATATTTGGTTTCTCCATGATCAAGGCAATATTGGTTCCAAGCTAATTGTAGACTTCTTAGAACTTAAGATTTGCATCTTCTTGGGAGATTACTTCACCTTGAATTTCCAATTACCTGATGAGTTTCTGAAACTATCCATAGGTTTAATGCCAGTCCTCAGACTTATGCAGTAAAATTCTCATCATTGCGCTTTAAGAATGGCTTTCTGTTCATTTCTTTGATTCTTGTTTGCCTCCAAACCTGGTCTTGATAGCTTTCCATATGGTCTTTGCATCCTTGATTCCATGAAACTTTAATAGGTGCTCATTAGGAATGGCTAACAACAAAGTGCTTTTCGCTTTCAATTCATTCTTTCTTGCTAGCTTTTGTTCAGCAGTTTTGGGAGGAATGGGACCTTCAGTACTAGCTGGTGCAATAGCGGGTGCATCACCATTCACAATAACCTCCCAAAGAGCATAATCAGTGTGGGTAAGATATTGATCCATTCTCTTGCTCCATAGATCATAATCTCCAGTTTTGAGTACTAGAAGTTTTAGTGCAACACTATTTAGGGTATTTCTGGACTGGATTTCCATCTTCTCTTTGATTATGAGATCTTGTGGTAGATATCGTGTTCCTTCTTATTCAGAGTTTCTCAACAAGCTCTGAACCAGTTTTTTTTTTTTTTTTTTTTCATCTTTTCTTTTTATCTTTTTTTCAATTAGGGTAGTTTCTGACTGTGATTCCTATCGGTCTCTTCTGATTAGGATATCTTGTAGTAAGATATAGTTTACTTCTTATTCAGTAGTTTCTCACAAGCTCTGATACCACTTGTTGATCCCACTGAACAGATCTTCTTAGCTTGTTAAAGCTTAGTTTCTATACCTGATAAATCCAAACTAACTAATAAGAGAAACTATGATTGTGAATACTACAAGTTATGCGGAATCTAACTTGTAATACTAAGAAGAACAATGAATACTAAACTTTGAATATATTGATTGCTAATATTCTACCTAGGTTACAGAATAACTAACTATGAGATATGATTTTATGCATATCTCTAACTATGCCGTAGGGTTCCTTTTATACACTAAGGAAACCCTAATGGGCTTACAAAACGCGTACAATGATAATGCATATCTATTCCTAATTTAACTCATGCATATCATAATAGCAGTACTAACTATATAAGACTAACAGCACTAACTATTAACTAACAGTACTAACAATGTACTGGCAGTACTAACTAATATAAATAACAGTACTAATGACTTAGACTGTTTTCACAAATCTTCATCAGCAGCACTAACCATCACCAGCAGTATCAAGTTGAACCAGCAGTACTAACTTGTAGAAGTCCATAATTCCCAACAAATAATATTAAACTACGAGGAGTATAAAGACATAATATACATAAGTATTGTTGTAAGTATATAGATAACAAAAATACTCAAAAAATTCAAATACCCAAACTAAAGAACAACAACAACCAATCCCGCCTAAACAGGGTATGAGGAGGTAAAATATAGACAGATGATACCCTTACCCTTGGGAAAACCCGCGGGTAAGTAAACTGCATCCAGGTAGACCTCCAGCTAAGTGAAGGGGAAAGAAAAGCGATGCAAAAGATATAAAAAAATTATATCTTTTTTTTACATATATATAACTTATTCTCGAAAACATGATAAAGAAACAGAACAAGGCATGCAAGCAAGATAAATAAGACAGGCAAAAGGAAAACACATGGCAAGAAAGACGAAGCAAAAAAAACAACAACACATAGTACCATAACGGAAGCACCGAGTCTTGAATGCATCCAAACTGGGACCATCCCTTTGAGCTTTATGTTCCGATGCAAGCGATTTCGCCATAGAGGCAGTTTTTTTGGGCAACGTCATGAGAAATCATTTTCGTCCTATCCACTATGCTAGTAAGACCTTGATTGAAGCACAAACGAACCTAGCACTACGACTGAAAAAGAATAACTTGCCATAACATGTGTAACAGTGCTTTCGAGAAATTCAGGTCTTTACCTCATCATGTAACAAAGCATAGTGCATACGGACCATTTCGCCCTTAAGTATCTCTTTGCAAAAAAGGATGCCAAGGCGAGATTTGCTCCGATGGTTTTCTTCCTCCTCCAAGAATTTGACGTCAATAGTTATTGATACTAAAGGAGCCGAAACCTCGCAGCCGATCACTTTCCAGATTGGAAAACCCTATGAAAACATTCAAAGATCCTAAAGAGATAACTGAAAGTTTTCCTCATGAGACGTATAAATTTTGGTGCCTTTCTGTGAGATTCTAGAACCCCGGTGTTGTTGCCGACATGCAAATTACCACGCCGGTATATTCATTGTGAAGGCATGTCCTGACCCAGCAGAAAAACAATTTTTCCAAAGATGTTATACACTATTCTGGACGACCCCTTCTTGTTTAAAATTTGTGGCGTATCTAGTGAAACAGGCGATGTGTAGCACGGCAATGAAGCTCTTGAGATTCTCTCAAGCTTGCCACAATGGACCCACCGGGGACAGTTATGTTGAAAGGACCTCAACAGCCAGAAAAGATCTTGACTCCGTTTTCTTCTGGCCCACCAATCTAGTAAAAGATGCCCACGAGTTTGTCAAAGAACTGTGACTCGTGGACAAGTCAAGGAAAAACTTCACAACGTGATGAGATGCCATCAAAACTCCCATCCAAGTTTGTGAAATCTTTACATGTGGGGCATCGACATTAAGGGCCCGTTCCCGTCTTCACGAGGGAACAAGTATATTCCTCTGCAGTCGAATATTTGTCAAAAAGGGATTGAAGCGAAATCGCTCCCCACCAATTATGCCCCGGGTAGTTTTAGCAAATCTGAAATCACTCCTTCGCGATATTTGGTGTCTCCGAGTGGCAATCAAAAGTTATCGCGAAACACATTTTTGTAATGACCATTTTGCAAAGGTCATGCAGAAGATATGTAGTTACTCACCGTCTCTCCACCGCTTATCACCCACAAACAAGTGAGGGTCAATGTGGAAAAGTAATCAATCGTGGCTTGAAAAAGAATCCCTGAAAGACATAGGTGAAAACCGTGCCTCCTGGTCGGAAACAACAAACTAGGATGATGCATATGGTCCATCCGCACAGCTTAAAAACACCCATCGGTGTAACACCTAACAAAGCTTTGTATGGAAAGCATGCCATCTTCCGATCGATCTTTAAGCACAAAAAGCCTTACTGGGCCCATAAAGCAATCAAACTTCGATCCTGTAATTACGGTTGATCACCAGAAAGTACAACTCAAAGAACTTAATGAAGCTTACGTGATCATGCCCTAGAGAACTCTTTGATCTATAAGCCAAAACCAAAGAGGCTCCATGACTCCAAATCAAAAACCTGTGTTTTCAACATCGGTGAACGAGTCCTCCTCTTTAAACCAGATTAATGATTTTCTTTCAGTCAAACTAAAATCCCGTTGGAATGGCCCTTCAACACCAGGTCACTAAATATTTCGTACGGCACTGTGAGCTTTCCTCAAGCCCAACGGGCCAATTCAAGTGAATGGTCAACCTACGGCGTCAAGCACAACTTAGGAGGGAACGAACCACACTTGGTGAGTTTTCCAGATCTCCAACTTTCCCCGAGGATCAAACAATCCTGTGATGTTACAGCATCGAGTCTACCCTAAACAAGCCCTTCGTGGGAGCACCCCATGCTTATCCGTATTATAAATAAATGTTTTTGTTGTTGTTGTAATATAGCTTGTCTTTTCCATTACCCGTGTTTCATGTTTGCGTTGTTGTCCAGGATTGCCCAGATTGTGAAGACACTCAGTTTTGTCATTCATTCAAGAGTTTCACATCCTCAGCTACATTTTGGAATCCCAATATCCTAATCTAATCGAATAACGTTTTATCTTTTGGCATACCGTCATAAACGGCCTTAGATAATGTAGTACCCTTCAAAACATCGAGGACATAATTTGTTTTAGTTCTAGTTTATGGGGGGTACTTCTTCGATTTATTGTTTGCTCAGCAATTGTTACCACACGTAAACCACGTTTTTTTTACCACCAAAATACCAAAAACAATGAAAATATTGAAAATTTTTCAAAATATATAAGTGTTTTTGTCACAGTTTTAGCTTTTCTTTTGGGTAAATAAGAATAATTTTTTGACTTGATTCGGGGGCGTTTGAACCCTAGCTAGTTTCCTTATAGGCCAAGCTTACACGAATTCTATTGCTTTAATTTGAAAAATGTGAAGAACGAGAACAGATGATGTTAATTATAAGTTAATGTGCTAAAGCAAGATTCATCTAAAACTATACAAGTAACTTGTGGTTTTCTCGTCCCTAGATGTCTAATCCACCTAATCATACGTAATCAATTAATTCACTACGTCAATCGATAGTTATTCAAAATAGCCTTCAAAATTTGTAACTTGAGTTTTCAAAAGCGAGATTTTGTAGTGATTTAAAAGATAAATGCCAAAGAAGCATTAATATGAATGCAAAAATGCATGAATATTGAAATTTTGCCAATGAAGCATGCAGTTGATATTATGGAGCAAGTAAAAGATGTGTAGTTATAATACTAAACCGCTAGCAACAGGTGTGGGTCAAACTAAGACGTCTTTGCTTCTAGGAATTGGTGTGTCGGATATCTCACTTGGAAGAAAGGTCTAGGTAGGGTTCAAACAAGACACATCCTTAGCCATATTAGAATAAGGAGTTGATATATTTCACCACTACGCTAGCAACGTGGTGGGTATCAAACTAAGGGAGAACATCGTTCGATTGGTTGTATATCCACTTCCCGTTAACCTAACCACGAGGTCGGGGTTCAAACTAACCACGCATTCCTAAGCTTAAAGAACTTATGATTCTAATGATGAAAATTTTTGCAAAAGTTTCTAAAAGTTTAAATCTCGAAATCAAAGTTACGAATTCTTAATAAGTTGTTGCTTTTGAGTCATGATTCAATTTGAATTAATGACTATGAAAATAAGTTGGTCTATGGTTTAAATTAAAATTATACACACAATCAATCATATACCATGTTTGGAGTTGAAAATTCACAGATCATAAGTATGAGGAGCTTAACATATAAACTTATATCGACAATGATCTTGTTTAATTGCTTAGCTTGGAACTTGTGAAAAATCGAGACGATGAAAATTATCCTTACAGGACATCCGTAGATCACTCTACGACGCTGTCTCAGTCTATGATCTCCAGTATAAATAAATGAAGAAAGTCAAACTTGTTAAAAATGAGAAAATCCAAAAATGATTAGTGTAGTTAGTGTAATTCAGAAAATGGTGAAAACGGGCTTACAATGTTTACTTTATAACATGCGTGAGGAAACACAAAACCTTAGTTTGGGGGAATTGATATGTGCCTTAATTACACAAATCTTATACCTCTAAAACGAGCATAATGACCAACACCATCCAAAACGCCAAATATTTGTATGTATATCATTTGTGTGTGCCAGGAACGGATATCTCACAAAAGGACTAAAAAACCAATCAAAAAGAGACAAAACAGGACACGGATGGAAAAGTGTGTGGTAGACGAAGCCAAACAAAGTAAATGTCTACTTTCGAGAAGAAAAAAAAGCAAAGAAAATATAACTTGAGGGGTCCAAAAATGCCAAACCCCTAAGTTATATTATCATATAAACCACGGGGGCTGATTATGCAAATTTGGGGAACTTCATTTATAAAAGAAAGAAAAGGGGAAATAAAGAATGAAAAGAAGAGTGATGTGGAGGGGCCTTTCTTGTACACAAACCAAACATCATCTTAATCATCTTCAACATCTCTCTGTCACAGACCCAACTTGTATAAACCTTCCCGCCAACACCAAAACCAGCCTGCACCCTATTTTCTCCCATACTTCTACCCTGCAACACTCCATCAACCACTTGACAAACCCTCCCCCCTCACTCCTCTATAACCCCACATTTCCAAGTTGGCAATCCTCACTCTCTCCAAGACCATTTCGATGGCTGAGATTGCTCAAAAGAAGCACAAAGAAGATGGATGGCTGGGATTTGCTTTAGTCTCTCCTCACACAACTAGCACACTTGGTTTTATCTCTCCAAAGAAGCACAAGATGGAAGTCCAATACTTCGGCTATATATATAGAGCTTCTTGTAAATCATCTATCTATCTAGTTAGTTTTTAGTTTTTAATTTAACTTAAGCTTATTTTCAGTCATTTACAGCTTTTGCTTTCAGCTTTGTAACATTTCCAAGTTTTAATGCAAATTTGAGTCTTAACGTCAGTTTGTATACCCAAGTGTTTATGTTTCTGAATTAGTTGATTTGTGTTCAAAAGCTCTCAATACAGCTGTTTACAACTGTTTTAACTAATTAACTTAAAAGGTTAATAGTTACAAGAATATCACACCAATACACTCAAATATACTCAGCTTATGTTATGTATAGATAAGCCAGTTTGTATGGGACTTATATACTCACACAAGCTTGTTTTATGCAAGCTAGAGCTTGTAGATTCATTGTTTGACCCTGTTTTGAGCAAGGGTGTAGTAAGTCTTTCTTTTTCTTACTTATCTATTGCAGAACGCTAGTTTTAACTAATACACTGTTGTTTTTAAGTTTTACAGCTAGACGAATTCATGCTATATTTAAGTGCTTATTATGGATTGAAAATTGCTTTATAAGTGTTTTACTTGTGTATTTGTATAATCTGTTTTTAATAATATTTGAACTAAAAATGATTTTGAAAAGTTTAAATGCCTGGTTTAAAACGAGCATGATACTAACTCCAAGTTAGTACTGCTAGTTCATTTTTAGGACAGTACTAACTTCAAACGAGCAGTACTAACTCCAAGTTAGTACTGCTAGTTCATTTTCTTGGATTTCAAAGATAGCAGTACTAACTAAACCCTACAGTAACTAACTAACACCAGCAGTACAAACACCACTTAGTACAGGTAGTATAATAACTGGTGGCCAGTTGTTAGTACTGTTTTTTTCACTCTTTGTGTAATTTAGCTTAATTGCATTGCTTAATTTGCCTATTAGTTTTATATTAGCTTAATTGTTGCCTTAGTTAAAAAGTTTTAGTACTAAAATTCAATTTCCAGCTTAATGTTAATAGTTTAAATTTTATGTGCATTACTTTCAGTTTTAATTCCCAAATCATTCTTTGAGACATTCAAGAACCAAGTCATTCAATCGCTTGCGATTTTCCATTTCATACCTCGATTGGGACAGTAACGAACCCGGAACGACTTCTATACTGCTTCCGGTTTTCTTGATCTCGCGGATTCTCACATCAGTCATTATATGACTATATTTCATGACATTTCAAGACGTGCTCATAATCTTCAAGATGATGATATTATGAAGAATATCTTCAATTCAGGAAGAAACAAGAACAAGGTTGGGATGCGGATACCAGCATGGATGATCACAGATGAGATGAAGCTTACGGAGCATTATAAGATGTATGCAGAGGTGTTTGGGCTAGATGTTCCTCTGACTCAGTCACAGTCGACTGAGTCTACCCAGGGAATGCATAGGACACCTAGCGCCCCTAGGTCACCTAACCCTGCTATGGAGACAGTTGAGTCAAGTGTTCCTAAACGATCAACTGTGATCCGTTTTTGATTACCGTCAAGGCAATCTGCACGACTAACACCACCTGTTCTAGTGCCAACAGCAGAAAAAGCTGATGAGATGATTTTACAAGACACGATTCAAGTAAGTCTTGCTGAGCACAAGAGTCGTGAAGAACAAGAAGCAAGAGAAAATGTGGCACTAGTAGACGAACACTTGGCAGCTGAGGAGATTGAGAAGCTTGTTGAAAATCCTGAGAATGTTGATGATAGTTCACCCCCTAGGCATGATGACACATCTATTCCCGGCACTAGGTTAGAGCCCAGGAGTGATAAGGAAAGTCCGGAGGTGGAGATTGTTCAGGAAAAAGAGGAAGAGACTAGAAAGGCCACGGAGGTGGAACCAGATATTGTTATACCTGTAAATGTTGATGATGAAGAAGATGAAATAACTGATGAAGTGTTTGAATTAAGGAGAAGAGCGAAAGGGAAGAATGTAGAGGAGTCTAGGATTTCACCAATTCCATCACCAACTAGATCACCTAGGAATCTCTCTACTCTTGTATCTTCGGATACCGAGAAACTCCAGGAATTGACGGTTACTCATCCTACACCATCATCAGGTTCATTTGCACCAAAGTTAACAAAAACCAATCGTCTTCTATCATTAATCAAGGCAAAACCAAATAGATTCAAAAGATACAAGACTTTCTTTCATGAATTACAGGGACGATATGGTTACTTATTTGCACATCTCAAGAAAAGGTTCATGCCACGAACATCAAGTGATCAACTTGCTGATAATCTTCATGATGTCATGATGGAAACGCTACCTTCGTTGGTGAAAGAGAAAGTAACGGAGCAAGTTAAGAAGGAAGTTCCTGCACAAGTTCGAGATCAAGTTCCTGTGTATCTTGCGAAAGGATTGATTCTGGAAAGGAAAACGACTACAGAAGAGACGGAAAGATTAATCTCTAAAGCTATCTTGAACGAACGTGGGCGTATGCAGGAACATATATCATCACAGATTCAGAATGCAATTGACAATGCTATTCCTTCTTTAGTTGATGCATCTGTACGCAGTTATATGTCGGGTCATATTCTTCATGTTCATCCGGCACAGGTACAATCATCCTCTGTTCCAGAACAACAACATCAATTGTACCTTGCTATGAAGGCTGATCCTCGGTTACAACAACAAGACATAGCAATCTGGTTGGCTCTCCGAATGAAGTTTGAGCAGACTCAGGTACAACAAACTCCTTGTAGACCTTCTGCTATTCGCACAAGAGATCAGGACGATCCTCATGATGATGCTCATCCTGAGGGGGAGAATAGTGCAAAAAGGCAGAAGACATCAGAGTATGAAGCATATGTATCTGGAGAGTCATCATCTGGACAAGATAATGTAGAGGAACCAGGTCCTTCTACTTCAGGTAATCAAGAACAAGATGATGAATTTGATTTCTAGACTGAATCTTATGCTTCTGATGATGATGAGATTCCAACTAAGCAAGTATCACAAGACATCATGGAAGAGATATCTTTGACAATTGATGAAGCTAAGTTGAAGAAGATGGCGGATGAGATGCTAAGACAAAGATGTACTTCAGGAGATGAACATCAGTATCACATTGATCAGATGAAGAATTTCTTGCAAAGTGACATTGTTTGGGAAAGCAGAAAGGAAATTCTTGTCTCTCCGCATCCACGAAAGATCACACCATTAGTTCAAAGCTGTCAAAGAGATCCTGAAGCTCCAGCACTATCTCTGATCAATCAAGACCTTTTGTACTTGAAGAAAGGAAATTCAGGTCCTGAGAAGATCGTTTTGTCACTTCATAAATTTCCAGCAATTGTCTTCAATGATGATGATATTGAAGAACGGACTTCCAGATGGGTTAATAAGTGTATAAAGAAGTTTAATCCTTATGCAAGATATGGTGTTGAAAACTGGAAGAATCCTCATGCGAAGATCTTCTACATAAGGAGACAGAAAGAACCTGGAAGACCGAAGGAAGAGATCTATTCAAACTCTAAGATCGTTCAAGTCATCAAGACATACTGGGAATTGGGTCATGAACATAAGTTTATCACAGAGATTGTGGCAAGAAGAGCTAATGATTGCATAGTGTCAATAACCGAGCCAGATTACAAGAACCTCAATAAGAATGACATTGAAGACATGTATCTGCTGATCGTGAATAACAAGGTACCTGATTATGCTAATACAGGATTGCTATGGTCTCTATCAGTGTTCATCAGGAGTTCAGTGATATGGGAAAGAGTGCACGATTTTCAACTTGGAATCGAAAGCTATCAACAGAAGATTAATCTCACTGCACCAACAATTACATTCCCAGGAATTGAAGAATATGATGTGTTTTCTATTGTCTATGAGCCCGTACATGGAATCATTTACACTAATAGCAAGAAAGAGAAAAGGGTGATGAGACATTCAAAGATACATAAGTTTTGTGATGCAACACTGAGAAGAACGCTTGAAGGACTAAAGAGTTATTATAATGATGTCAAGTATGGCTATGTCAAAAGAACTCACAAATAAGATAGTTGAGTTTCATAAGTGTTTTAAGAAGAGATTGAAGTTTTATTGAATTATACGAGATCAAAATGAGAAAGATAGGATGTACGTGAATGGGAAGACCACTTGACCAATGAGGAACGCCCAGAATAATCGACCCCTTAAAGGGGGAGAGTGACATGTATATGGAAAAGTGTCGAATATGCGTCGGTTTTATTATATATTGTTATTAGCCTTTAATTTGTATAGTTATAATATAGCAAGTAATAAGGTTTATTAATTCTTTAAGTACGAAATATTCATAGATAAACCAAAGTCTAGGACTAGTAAATGAACAAGTAAGGAAAATAAGGAAGTGGAAGGCCTCCCTCCCATTCCTATAAATAAGCCCCTTTAAATCAATTCTTCAATAGAGGTGCATGGTCCTTGTAATTAACCTCATATTCCCATAATAAGATTTGAATTTTCCCTTTACTTGCCCTCATTCTCTCTAATCTTACATGTTGATATGATTGATTCAAGATTCATGTGACCTATCACGGCTTATGTTAATAAGCTTTTGGAAAAGCTTATTTGATTATTTTGAGCTTATTGGGCTTATTATTTGGTTCAGCCCAAGTATAGAAAATAAGGAAGAAGTGTTTGTTTAGATTATTTTATTTTTGGCTTATATTTGTTAGCTTATTTTCTAGCTTATTTTGAAAGGACAAATGATAAACTTGTTTGGCATAATAAATAAGTCCGAATATGGTTAGCTTGGCTTTTAGTCGCGTCCCACATACAAGGCCAACACCACAAGCTTATTCTTGAGCTTATGTGGTTCGGCTTATTTTATTGTGGCTTATTGTGAGCGTATTGATAGCTTATTATTAAGTCGCGTGTTTATTAGTTAATGTTTTGCTTATCGGACTATATGGATAAGTAAAACTACATTTTTGAACTTAACGGGCCAAGGCCCAACATAAATACAATACACCAAGGCGTAAAGCTACGGTGTAGCTTATTGGATAAGTTCATGAATAACTTATTTAATAGTGTACAACTTAGACGCTATAAAAAATAACTTTTTAACGTCATTTTTAAAACGTTGGAACGTTGCGAATAAATAAGAGACTTGATGAATGTATAGTTTGTAATTATGAAAAAAGTGGATTGAAAGTGATTTGAAAATGGTTTTTTTATTAAAGTCTACGAACTTTGAAAAACGTGTGAAACACGAACTGGTCATGCCGGAAATTTTTTTATAAATTATCAACTTATTAAATATTAGAAAACTGCACATGATAAAACGTTAGATATAAGGGAATTAATAATGTGCCGACAAGTGTATATATATAAAAATATAAATATAATTATATATTTTTACTAGACATTTATATGTATAGAATATAATATACTGTACTCTTAATTTTACTCAATTACTACGATAACATTTTAACTATAAACTATCACAAGCGTTTAATTTTTTGGAAATATATTAAACAAAAGTACACTAGTACATGCTTATGCATTATCCGCACTTCTGTGCTACTCCGATATTAAACCAAACCTTCATTTCATAGGTTGTCTATACGAACCATCGTTCGTTACCGTGTGATTTTATTCTAGACTATTCTTCTTCGATTCACCAATCAAGGTGAGTTCATAGCCTCACTTTTAATTGTTTTGAAATATTATTTTATAACTTGGGGTGAGAAACATTGCTTGCTTTTAAAACTAGACACAATTTTTTTACTATACGTTGAGAAATTCCTGTTTACGAGTTGTCCTAAGTAGCGTTTAGACCCTATTGCCTGAATTATCATGAACTGTAATCACTTTAACCGACTGGCTGGTTAAGTAAGCACGAGTGAATAAATAGATCTATTGGGACTAATTATCCCTATCCGGGTAAGAAGCACTTACTAGTCCGAGTTTGCCAAGAACTAACGGATATATGTCATGTCGAAACTAGCTAGGCGGTCTTTGGTCGAGGTTACAACCGAGTAATGCAAAGCCCTTTATAGCAACTGTACATGCAAATCTTTCAGTATTACTTAGTGTCATGAGCTTAGTGCCAATGTAATGCCTCTTATCTGTGAAGTTGTATCCCTATAACTGTCCAGCATACGTTTTATAATCTTGTGGTCCACATTAATTACGTTTTGAACAAAACCTAGGATTCACCACATTACGTGACGTTTAAGCATGTTTTTCTAAGGTGCTTAGCATGGATGTCGTTGCTTAACTTATGTGAAGTCTATTTGCCCGGACCGGTTTACCAGAAATTTATCTATGTCTTTAAATACCGTTGTTGAACTTATTTAAGTGTTAGCCTCAAAATATTAAGCCGAACAGGAAGTTCGTTCATTACGTGTACGAGTCTCGGTCATTTAATTAGTTAATGTTGTAAGAGTATAATATCGGGAATCGGGCTAGATAGCTAATCTAATCTTGTATATGTTTTGGGTTTAATCCCAAGCAAAACCCGAGCCCGGGTCCTAGTTAAATATCCCGCGCGTCATTTAACGCGACGGGGTATATAAACTCTTTTCTATTTAGAAAAGAGTTAGTTGTTTCATTCTAAATAATTCTTCTTTTCCATATTCTCTCATCTCTCTCTCTCTCTTCTTTCTCTCTCTAAAACAACTCACCTCTCTTTCTCATTTCTAGTTCTTGATCCTTGATTGATTCGTGTTATGAAGTGATTACGGGATTCTACAATTGGCATCAGAGCTACATGTGGATTCGTGGTTGATTCTTGTGGTTAAAAGCATTAAATTCGAGCTCATTTTGGTCCTAAATACCCCACGGCTCAAAATTCATTTTTGGGCTTGAATTTGCCTTTTAATCGTCGAATTTTTCGTGTGATAAAGCCTAAGGATGATACATTGTTACTCCTACAAGTGAAATCTAGCAAAAAAAGGTTCGAATTTCTTTAAGTGTTCTTCGTGGAGAGTTGCTACTTTTTGGGCGATCCATAAAGATATACATGTTATGTATGTTTAATCATTAAATACCCTAACTTAGGAATTACAGGCGTTATCTAGCTATTTCGTGATAAAAAAGCTTGTTTGGCTCGATTTTGCTCAATATCGTCCCTAGTGTTCTTGGTGGAAGTTGTTATTTTAATTATATCTCTATCCGGGCGGTTTGACTTAGCTAGGGGACAAGATCAACGTTTTTAAAAAGGTAAATCAGCATTTGCCAAAGAACAGTGAGTTACTAAAACACAGCGAGTTGCTAAAACAAGAATTGCTAAAACAGCGAGTTGCAAAAACAGCGAGTGGCTAAAACAGCGAGTTGCTAAAAAATGAGTTGCTAAAACTCGAGTTTGCTAAAACGCGAGTTTGCTAAAACGGACGAGTTATTGCTAAAACGGCGAGTATGGTTATTGTATGTTTTAAATCATCAATACCTACTTAGATTACAAGTACCTACTTATTTTCGTGTATAAAAACTGTTTTGGCTCGATTTAGCTCAAAATCGTCCCTTAGTGTTCTGTGGAGAGTTGCTATTTAATTATATCTTAGCCAGCCTGCGGTCTGACTAGCTAGGGGACAAGATCTAGGTTTTTAGGAAAAGGTAAACAGCGAGATTGCCAAAATAGCGAAGTTGCTAAAACGTCGAGTTTCTAAACGGTGAGTTCCAAACGCTGTTTTGTGTATTTTATTAGGGCAGCGAGTTGTCAAAAGAAGCAGCGGTTAGATATTTCTATTACACGGCGGTTTGCTTACACTAGCAGCGGTTTGATTAAAAAAAATGGGTGGTGGTGTGTGTATGTTTTGTGACCTGTGATGCGCTGTGTGTGTATGTTTTGGGATATGGGAGAGACGTTTGGTAGAGAATAGGTGGAAATTACACGTATCTCACACGTGTTATAGCACCGAAAAAGAAAAGAAAAAAACGGGTCGGATCCGGTTGTGGTCGACCGACGGTGGGTTCCGGCAGATTTTGGGCTGGTCAAACCGGTCGAAGAAGTGCATTAAATGAGAGAATTTAAGGTGCCTTGGGGCAACGATCTTGCCTTTTAAATATATGTTAATTAAAATAATACCCAGGTTGTATTAAACTTTGTATGAATTGATTGATTCAAACAACAAATAATGGAAGAATCTGATTGGGACGAACCATAAGAAGCCTATTCGCCCTCTGATCGCCATAACACCTGTTTGATACTCTTATTATTAATTATTAGTTTTTATACTTAAAGTTGGAGGGAGGTTAGATACAAGTTGTTATCCTACTCCTTTATAATATAAAAACTCACTCTAAGAAAGATAAATACAGCCAACTCTTAGCATTAATTGAGTGGCTAATATAAATAGACTTATTATTTTTTATTATAACATCACTTTATTAGAAATTCAAAGGATTTTTATAAAGAATTAAAGGGAAGTTGAGATACTATCTGGGCCCTCACTCCCTCAGCAATAATGAAATTGATTCTATTAAAAATATGAACAGCTACACGTGCCCTAATGTCATGAGTCATGGAAAACTTCCCGAACCCACAGTTCAACAAGCTAACTGCGTCTACCTCTAATTTTCCCTAAAGGGAAAGAGAAAGGAAAATGGGAAAAGCCTCGTATCCAATACTGCACACATTAATCCATATACCTACCGGCGTTACTCTGTGCAACACAATCAACAGTCCGATCTGGTAACGAAATCAGCCATCCCAATTGAATCATAATACAAAAAGCACTATCAACTCCGACTTGCTGCTTTATATCTTATTATTATATATATTTTATTATACAATAAAATTAATATAAAATAAAGATTAGTTTTCCGCATTAATATTTATAACGAAGAAGTTTCCATGACCAAATGTTAAGCATTAGATATTATAATATAAAGAAATACAAATTAATAATAAATTAATATAATAATAAAATTTAAAATATAAAAGATTGAGTTTTAGGCAGATAAAAAGATTGAGGCATTAATATTTAAAACACAGAGTTTTATGACATAAACGTTAGCATTAATAGTTATAACATAAAAAATAGAATTAATAATTATAATAATAATAAAATTTAATATTAAAAAAGATTGAGTTTTAGAATTAACAATATACTACCTTCTCCACTTTGACTTTTCTAAGTCTTTCTTATTTAACTTTAACTATGAATATTTTTATTTGTGTTATATAATACTTGATGAAAAATATATAAATAGATTGAGTTTTATATGTATTTTCATTGGTATAATTTTCATCAAGTATTATATAACACAAATAAAAATATTTATGATCAAAGTTGAACAAGAAAGACTAAAAAAAGTCAAAGTGGACACTTATTATGGGACGGAGGGAGTAATATATAAAGATTGAGTTTTGCATTAATTATATATAAAGATTGAGTTTTAGCAGTAATATTTATTACATAGAGTTTCATAACATAAATGTTAGCATTAAATTTATAACATAAATGTTAGAATTGATAATTATATGTTGCACAACGTAAACGTAGTAAGTATACTTAGTAATTATATGTTGCACAGCGTAAACGCAGTAAGTATATGGATAAGTGTGCAGCTATTAGATATGGGTTTCTCCCATATTCTTTTTCTTCCTTGGGGGAATTAGAGGCAGACACGATTTGCTTGTTGAAGCGGATTCGGAAGTATTCCATGACTCGGGACATTGGGCACGTACAGCTGTTCATATTTTTAATAGGATCAATTTCACTATTGCTAAGGGAGTGAGGGCCCCGATAGTATCTCGGCTTCCCTCTATTTTTTTGTAAAATCCTTTGAATTTCTAATAAAGTGATGTTATAATAAAAAAATTAAAGTAATAATAATAATAATAAAAAGATTAAGTTTTAGCATTAATAATTATAACATAGAATTTCATGATACAAGTTTTAGCATTAATAGTTATAACATAAATGTTAGAATTAATAATTATATAACTATAATGTTAGTATTAATATTTAATAGATAAAATTCATTTAAGAATTTGTGATTAATTATAACATTCAATCACATATATTATATATTATATCTTATCTTAATATAATAAAAGATTCAGTCCTAAAAATTTAATAGGCAGTGTTTATGACTTTGGCTCATTAAAACCTATTTACACTCGGCCTTTTTCAGAGGCTGTATAATTGCCCTCATATTCAATATGTCTGGCGGTTTTACAATCAAGAATGCAAAACAATAGAGAATTCAGAAGATCACAGAGTTATAATGAATCATGGAGTTACAGAGCATTCAATTTTATGTTACAGGAATTCGAAAAGATCCCAGATATCAAGACCCATAAATTTGGACTCAAAACATTTGCTTTTTGTATTCCTAACTGAACCCATCCTTAAGTTTATAAATAAAGATTCAATTTTTACACGTCTAAATCAACCAAACAAAATGGCAGCCTCTTCTTCATATTCAACCAAACCAACTCTAAAGCTTCTCATTGACACCAAATCTACGAAAGTTCCGTTCGCCGAGGCAAACAAGTTTAATGTCAAGGAAGTTGGTGCTGTTAACGAAAAGGTATTTTCTTTAAACTGAGTTTGGTCAAACATATTTTCTTTAACCTGAGTTTATGAACGAATAAATAGAAAATATTCTCACACGTGTATGTGATTTCTTCACATACTAAACCTAGGATCGAAGTTCATAGTTAACGATGGTGAATAATGGTAGTGACGGATGGTGGTAATGGATGCAGAAGAAGGATGATGGTGATGAATTTTGTGTTTGTAGCTTTTGGGAAAGGTGAGAAGTGGGGTGGAGATGAAGTGATATAGAATATGTGGATGAAAGCAAAATGGATAGGTAGGCTTTTGAAATGTTATAAAAAAGTGATATAGTATTGAAGCTTAGTTCAAGAAAGATACAACTCATCAGGACTTACTGAAGATAAAGAGATAGAATTATGGGTTGAACTAAAGATGTTATCTGAACCAGACGCATAAAATGTTTTAGAACTTTAGAAATATATGCATGATCCTTTGAAATGGTGGTTATATGATATGTGTGCAGTTCATCATGTATCTACAGAGAAAGGGAAAGATATATTCATACTGGTTGAAAAGGATTATCCACTGACAAAGGGACTTGCAACTTTGATGCTATGTAACAAGCTAAGAGTGGATCAACAGTCAAAGATAGCAGATGAGATTTTGATAAAGATCTACAATATAGCAAATAGACCAAGGAACTAAAGTGTTTGGAAGCTTCCTCAGCAAAGTACATTAGAAGAAACTTGAGATTTGATGGTAAATCACAAGTTTAGGGGAGGATTGTTGGGATTTAGAGCTTCTACACTTAGTACTGCTAATAGTTAGTTAGTACTGCCAGTACATTGTTAGTACTGCCAGTTATAGTTAGTACTGCTAGTTGTATATTTAGTACTGTTAGTCATATATAGTTAGTACTGCTTAAGTGATATGCATGAGTTATATTAGGAATAGATATGCATGATCACTTAACGCGTTTTGTAAGCCCATTAGGGTTTCCTTGGTGTATAAAAGGAACCCTTACGGCATAGTTAGAAAAATGAATCTAAGATAGAAAAGTAATAGTTATTAGGCAAAACATATAGTTGTTTTGTGAATCATTCAATATATTGAAAGTTTTGTGAAAGTTCTTGTGTTACTGTTATATTGTTTCTTCTGGTGTATAAAGATTAGTTTCCGCATAATCTTTATATATTACTCAGGGTTTCTATCATAGTTGTTTTAGATCTATCTAAGACAACTTAAGCTTTAACAAGCTAATCTAAGATCTGTAAAAAGGGGATCAACAAGTGGTATCAGAGCTTGTGTTCTGAAACCTTGATCAAGAAGTTACAAACTAGAAGAACTCTTTATTCAATCAAAGAAATGGATCTTAAAACTACCCAAAACAATGCTGTTGCAAAGTTGCCCCTTCTGAAACATGGTGACTATAAGATGTGGAAGCTAAGGATCGAACAGTACTTTTAGGTGCAGGATTATGCTCTATGGGAGGTCATAGAGTATGGAAATTCTTTCAAGCCAATAGCTAGAACTACAACAAATGCAGATGGTACCTCTACTTCAACTATACCAAGACTAGTTACCACTGAAGAGAAGGCACAGAAGAAAAATGATGTTAAAGCTAGGAGCATGTTGCTGATGGCACTTCCCAATGAACATCAATTGACATTTAATCAATACAAGGATGCCAAAACTTTGTTTGAAGCCATACAAGCAAGATTTGGTGGAAATGAAGCTATTAAGAAGAATCAAAAGAAACTTTTGAAGCAGATGTATGAAAGCTTCAGTGCTTCAAGCCAAGAGTCACTTGACTCCATTTCAAATAGGCTTCAAAAAATTGTTAGCTAGTTGGCCATCTTAGGTGAAAACATCTCTCAAGAAGATCTAAACTTTAAATTCTTGAGAAGCCTTCCTTCTGAATGGAGCATGCATGTTGTGGTTTGGAGGAATAAACCAGATCTGGGCACAATAAGTTTTGATGATCTCTACAAAAATTTTAAGATTGTTGAACAAGAGGTCAAAAGAAGTGTAACCTCAAGCTCAAATTCAAGTTTACAGAATTTGGCCTTTGTATCAACTCCTGGCAGTACCAATGAAGATAATACCGCTAATGTTCAGGATAGTACTGCTAGCACTCATGTTAGCACTGCTAGTACTAATAATAATACTGCTAGCCTCAGTGATGCCACAGTCTATGATTTTCTGGCCACTCAACCAAATGGGTCTCAGGTTGTTCATGAAGACCTAGAGCAAATCCATGAAGATGATCTTAAAGAAATGGATTTAAAGTGGTAATTGGCATTACTAAGTTTGAAAGCAAGAAAGTTTTATCAGAGAACTGGTAAAAAGATTATCATCAATGGAAGTGATACTGCTGGTTATGACAAGTCAAAGGTAGAATGCTTCAATTGTCATAAGATAGGACATTTTGCAAGAGAATGCAGAGGTCCTAGGAATCAAGAAAGCTAAAAAAGAACTGTGAATGTGGAAGACACTTCTTCCAAAGCAATGGTGGCGTTTGATGGAGCAGGTTTTGATTGGAGTTTTATGGCTAATGAGGAAGTCCCTACCAACTTGGCACTTATGGCTTTCTCAAACGCAGAGGTAAATAATCACAAAACCTATTCTCACACTTGTCTTAAATCCTATGAAACTCTTAAATCTCAGTATGACAACTTAAGAGTAGAGTTTAATAAATCTGAGTTTGATCTAGCTACCTATAAAAGAGGTCTAGCTTCTGTAGAAGAACAACTTGTCTTCTACAAAAAGAATGAGGTTATGCTTTGCGACCAAATTGCTGTTTTAAAAAGAGATGCCTCATTTAAAGACTCAGAAATCAATGCTCTTAATATTCAGATAGAAAAACTTAAGAAAAAAAAAAGAGTAATCAGATTAAAATTAACAATTTTGAAAATGCCTCTAAGAACCTAGATAAATTGACAGGGGTCAAGTTTCTGATAACCATAGAAAAGGTGTGGGGTATAATACTGTTCCACCTCCACCTACAGGCTTGTTTGCACCCCTATCTATTGATTTATCTAGCTATGGTCTTAAGGAGTTTTAACAGCCTGAATTTGAAGGCTATAGAGTTAATGTCAATAAAAGTGTTAGTGAAAATTCCTCAAATGAAATTAAGAAAACCACTGGTGCCCCAATAATTGAATATTGGATATCTGATTATGATGAGGATGAGTCTGAAGTAATGGAATCTAATAATGTTCAACATAAATCTGAGCCTAAACCTGAGCAAGCTAAACAACCTAGGAAAATTGATGAAAACCCTAGGAATAACAGAACAAACTAGAATGAAAAGAAAACTCAGAAATTAGGAGTTAGGTTTTAGTTTACAAAGAAATCCAGCTTTGTGTGTGGGAGTTTTAACCATCTAATTAAAGACTATGATTTTCATGATAAAAAGATGGTACAAAAACCTATGATGAATAATGTGAAAAAGGGAACTGGTCAAAGGGAAGTTAGACCTATTTGGAATAATGCTTTGAGGACTAATCATTAAAATTTCTCTAATTCTAGGAGAAATTTTGCTCCAACAGCTATTTTAACCAAGTCTAGTATTGTACCCATTAGTACTGCTAGGCAAAGGTCTTCAAAAGCAGTAGCACCACTTAGTGCTGCTAGACCTATTAATACTGCTACACCCAAACTCTTTGTGAATGTTGCAAAAACTAAACCAAATGTTTTTCAAAAGGCACATTCACTTTCCAGAAGACCTTTTAATCTACAAACAACACTCAATAACAGAAGTTTAAATAACAAAGTTAATACTACTAAAATAAATTCTGTTAATAGTGCTAAAGGAAAAAGGGTGACAAGTGGTATTGGGGAAGAAGGGATTAATGCTGTTAAGTCCTCAGCATGCTGGGTTTGGAGACCAAATAGAAATATAGTTGATCATACCTCCAAAAATAGTGGATCATACATTTGTAAGCAATTTGACTATGTTGATCCAACAGGCAGATTCAAGTCAGTAATGGCTTGGGTCCCCAAGAGAAACTAATTCTCTTTTGTTTGATATGCAAGGTGATCCACAAGTTGCTTTAAAAGATACATGGATTTTTGACAGTGGATGCTCCAGGCATATGACAGGAAACAAGTCCTATCTCACAGATTATCAAGACTATGATGGAGGATTTGTTGCATTTGCAGGCAGTTCTAAAGGAGGTAGAATAACTGGTAAAGGTAAAATTAAAACTGGAAAATTAGACTTTGAAGATGTGTACTTTGTGAAAGAACTTAAGTTTAACCTTTTTAGTGTCTCACAGATGTGTGACAAGAAAAACAGTGTTCTTTTCACTGAAACTGAATGTCTTATTCTTTCTCCTGATTTTAAGCTACCTGATGAAAATCAAGTAATGCTTAAGATTCCCAGGAAAGATAATATGTACAGTTTTGACCTAAAGAATGTTGTTCCTTCAAAAGGTTTAACTTGTTTAATTGCAAAGGCCACAAATGATGAGTCTAATATGTGGCATAGAAGGCTTGGTCACATAAACTTTAAAACTATAAATAAACTTGTGAAAGGAAATCTTGTTAGAGGTTTGCCTTCAAAGATTTTTGAAAATGACCACTCATGTGTTGCTTGTCAGAAAGGAAAGCAACACAAAGCCTCTTGTAAGTCCAAACTTGTGACTTCTGTCAGCCAACCTTTACAAATTTTGCATATGGACTTATTTGGTCCAACCTTTGTAAAGAGTATCATGGGTAAAGCATATTGCCTAGTGGTCACTGATGACTATAGCAAATTTAGTTAGGTTTTCTTCTTAGCTAAAAAGGATGAGACTAGTAGAATCCTTAAAAACTTTATAACATGAATAGAAAACTAGTTGAATCACAAAGTTAAAATCATTAGATGTGACAATGGGATTGAGTTTAAGAAATATGAAATGAATTAGTTCTGTGGAATCAAAGGGATTAAGAGGGAATTCAGTAATGCTAGAACTCCATAACAAAATGGAGTAGCTGAAAGAAAGAATAAGACTCTCATAGAGGCAGCTAGAACTATGTTGGCAGATTCACAATTACCTATACCATTTTGGGCTGAAGCAGTTAATACTGCTTGTTTGTTATGTACAGAATAGGGTATTAGTGACCAAACCTTATAATAAGACACCTTATGAACTCTTGATTGGTAGAACACCTATTATAAGTTTTATGAGACCTTTTGGCTGTTTAGTTACTATTCTTAACACCCTTGATCACCTAGGCAAGTTTGATGGAAAGGCTGATGAGGGCTTCCTAGTTGGTTACTTTATTAATAACAAAGACTTTAGAGTATTTAATAGCAGAACTAGGAAGGTAGAGGAAAACCTGCATGTAAACTTTCTTGAAAATAAACAAAATGTTGAATTATCAACCAGTCAGTGCAGGAAATAGAACTAATGGTAATGCAGGTTTAGAGACAAATTCTGATGCATGACAAGCTAGAAAAGAGAATGTGTCTGATTAGGAATACATCCTATTACCATTGCTGCATATAAGTTCCAATGTTCCTTTAAATTCTGAGAAGGATGAGTCCCCACCTAAAGATGATGCTGGAAAGATGAATGAAGTTAGGGATTCAGCAAAAGATGGCAACATGAATGGCCCAGGGGAGGCAATTAACACTGACAGAACTAACAGACTTAATACTATCAGTTCACCATTTAATACTGACAGTTCACCACTTAATACTGTCAGCTCAACAGTTAATACTGTTAGTTCATCTTTTACTACTGTGGATCCTGGAAGAGCAAGAGAACAAAGGAATGTGTTTGAAATTTTGTTTGATCCTCTCATACCTGATTTGGAGGATACTGCTGATCTTTAAGATACTAGTATTTTTGGAAGTGCATATATTAAGCCTACACTAGATTTTATATTTTTCCTAGACACTAAATGACAAAAGAAAATTTTGTAAAAAAGAAAAATATTTTTTTATTAATTTTTGGATTTTTTATGAATTTTCTAAGATTAAAAACTAATTAAAACTAATTAAATATAAAAAGTCAGAAAATATAACTATAAAAAATCTAAAAAAAATCAAATTAAATAAAGAAAAAGTTAACAATTCTAAAAATATAAAAATGCCCAAATTTTACTGTTTTAAATAAAAGTAATTAAACTAATTAAAATTAAACCTAATTTATTTATTTAATTAACTAAAAGTCTAATGGCTGTTAAACTAAAGGACTAACAGTGAAAGGGAACTAGGACTAACAGTGTAACAAGGTATTAACTAAAGGCACTAACACTGTTAACTAGAAATTAGAAAATTACACAATTGGTCCCTGAAGTGGACCCCGATTATCAATATGGGTCCAAAGTGCTTATTAGCCAAAACCTAAAAAAGCAAACTTATTCAGGGGCTTAAGAGGAACATTTTTTGTAATAAGCACTTTGTCTAAATCCTAGGGAATAAGCCAGAAATGTGAGCTTAATGGGGCTGCAGAAGCTAAATAAGCTTTTTAGCTTATTTTTCTTTCTTTTTGGGGCTTAAGCTCACAAAATAAGCTATAACTAATAGGAAACAGATAATAAGCTAAGGGGAATCCTAAATATAAGCTATGGCATTCTAATAAGTCCTAAAATAAGCTGAACTAATATTAAGCTATGCTAAACAGTTTATAAAAGACAGAAAAATGGCAACTTTAAGCTATTATTAAGCTAAGTAAATAAGAGAATTAAGCTTCTAGATTTTGGAAACTTAAAGGGGTACCTATGGGCTATAATAAAAAGCCATAAAAGCCTAGGGCTTAATTATGAAATAAGCTAGAAAAGGGGCCTGAATTTTGGTGTCTAGCACCAGGGGAAGCAAACAGTGGCCAAGGGGCTTATTTGGGCTTATGCAATAAGCTCACAAGGGCTTATTTCCCAAAATTAAGCCAAGACAGATGGAAAAGGCAGGTAAATGAGCTTATATTCAAATTTTAAGCTATTAAGGTGAACTTAAACCTGCTGATTTTTAGGGTTGAATTTGGCTGTTTTCAAGAAATAGCTTTTGGCAGACTTAATGTTACTTGGTAATTTGAATAATGACAGAGCAAGGGGTTATATTTTTAGGCTATCTATAGCTAAAATAAGCACAAGAAAGAAATGCTTAAGCTGTTTAAACAGCTTAAGCAGTTTAACTCACTTTTTCTTTATGGATTTCTGACAAAAGATCAAGGGTTCTCAAAAACTAATTTTTTACTATAAACTTATGGTTGAGCTGGCCTAATGAGTCTCACACACTCAGCCAAAAGTGGCTGAGTGAGTATGACCCATTGCAAACTCCATTTGACCCATTTTGCAGTCAAAGCCAAACACTCCCTTAATTTTAGAAAAACGTTTTAACTGATTTTTTTTGTTAAGGGAAGGCTGAGAAAAGTAATTATAAGTAAGGTTTAACAACTTAAACACATTCTTATACAATTTAAACAGATTTAAAGAACTTATATGATCTTTGAATTTAGACAGTGGTAATATGAAATTTTTCAAAGTAAAACTCTTAACTTTTCATTAATATTAAAGAAATTACAACATAATTTTTAAAATAGAACTGAGTACAATAATGCTAAAAAGACTTAATAAAAAATTAAACTAAAAACAGGGTGTAAAAGGTTTATGGTTGCAGGATTTTAAAAGTAATCTTTGGAGAAGGTGCAATTTAAGTCCCTCAACTCTTTCTCTCTTTCTATTTCATTTTAAGCCGAAAACTTAGTTATAAATAGGTTTAGAAATTAACACATTTGGCCCTTGCGTTTTTTATAACAAAAGAATAAAGAGGTTTGGATAATTACAAAACTGGCCCCTGCGTTTTATAACTTAAAAGAATAAAAGGAGTTTTGAAAAGTTGCAAAAACAGCCCTTGTGTTTTATTTTTCTATTTTTTCTTTATAAAAACAACTTTCAAACTTGGCAATTTAGCCCCTAAAGTTTATAAAAATGGATTTTGGGCTTGTGTTGGGCTTGGGTTTGTATTGGGCCTACTGGGTTTGGGTTTGGGCTTGTATTGGGCCCATTGGGTTTGGGTTTGGGCCCAATAAGGTGTGTGGGCTTGGTTATTGGGCTTTTTCAAGCCCAATAAGGTTATGAAGTGGGTTTTGTGTGTACAATGGCTGAGATTGGCTGTTCAAGGGTTAGGATTGGGTCTTCAAAGTCTTCACAGTCTTTGTCAATTGCACACAAATGGGCTGTTGTAATTGATTGAGGGCCCATTTGGTCTTCACAGTCTTCATAAATATACTATTGGGCTTTCCCGGCCCATCAGATGGGTAAAGATTGCATTCAATAGTATTCTTCAGTTCCGGCTCCGGTTTGACTGCTGATTCTTCAGTATTGACTCTGACTTTGACATTTTTGGACTTTGGCCTTGATTTTGCACAGTCTTTTCCATTCCATGCTCAGTTTTGTCATTTTGGCTTGGTTTTCTGTCTTTTTGATGATATCCACTTCCTGCACAATACAAATGCAAAACAAACATATATTTGGCAGTTTTTGTCTGTTTTTGGTCATTTAAGCTCGTTTTTAGAGGTAAAAGATATGTGTAATTAAGCACTTATCAATACCCAAACTAAGGTATTGTGTGTCCTCACGCAATGTTATGAAGTAAACACGAAAGCCTCGTTTTCACCATTTTCTAAATTTACACTAACTACAACTAATATTTTTGGATTTTCTCATTTTTTAACAAGTTTGGCTTTCTTTATTTATTAACTGGGATCATAGAATGAGAAGCGCCCGTAGAGTGATCTACGGATGTCCTGACGGATAATTTTATCGTCCTCGATTTTTCACAAGATCCAAGCTAAGCAATTAAACAAGATCATTGTCGATATAAGTTTATATGTTTAAGCCCTCATACTTATGATTGTGAATTTTTCAACTCCCAACTGGATATACGATTGAATGTGTGTACTCATTTTAATTTAACCATAGACCAACTTATTTTCATAGTCATAATTCAAAAATGAATCATGACTCAAAGCAACAACTTATTAAGACTTCGTAACTTGATTTCGAGATTTAAACTTTAGAACTTTTTGCAATATTAACATCATAATCATAAGTTCTTAAAGCTAGGCGATGCGTTGCTTAGTTTGAACCCCTACCTCGTGGTTAACGGAGTAGGATATCACGACCAACGACCGGTGTTCTTAGTTTGAAAACCCTCCCCGTTGCTAGCGTAGTGGGAAATCACATCAACACCTTATTCCTAATATGGCTAAGCGATTCTGGTGTCTTAGTTTTGAACCCTCACCTAGACTTTCTTACTAAGTTGAGATATCCCGACCACACCGAATCCCTAGAAGGTCAAAGAAAGTACTTAGTTTGAACCCCCACCTCGTGGTTAACGGAGTGGGATATCACGACACATCTTTTACTTGTGACTCCACTAACTATCCAAACTGCATGCTTCATTGGCAACATTTCAATATTCATGCATTTTTGCATTCATATTTCATTCATGCTTCTTTGGCATTTATCTTTTAAATCACTACAAAATCTCGCTTTTGAAAACTCAAGTTACAAATTTGAAGCTTTTTCTGAAAACATCGATTGACTTAGTTGAATTAAATTTAGTACGTATGATTAGGTGGATTAGAAATTCACGGAGACGAAACCACACAGTTACTTGGTATTAAGTTTTTTAGAAGAATCTTGCTTAGCGCATAAACTTATATTTAACTTATCATTCGCTCGTCTTCACATTTTTAAAATTCAAAAGATATAGAATTCGTGAACTTGCCTAAAGGAACTAGCTAGGGCTCAATCAACGCCGATAAATCGTCAAAATTATTCTCTATTCTACCAAAAGAAAACAAAACTGTGACAAAACACTCTATTATATTTTTTGAAAATTTTAATTTTTTCATTTTTTTGGTATTTTGGTGGTAAAAACGGGTTCACTGGTTCACAATGCTGCAGGAAAAATCAAATCGGAAGATACCCCCCAAATAGAATCTATAATAGTCCTCCGATGTTTGAAGGGTATTATTACATTAATTCCTAAGGCCTTTTTATGAGGTATGCCAAAAGATAAAACGCTTAGTCGATAAGGATTAGGCATTCGGTTCCCAAATGAAGCTGAAGATGTGAAACTCTTGATGAATGACAAAACTGAGAGTCTTCACAATCCGGGCAATCCTGGACAATAAAACAACATGGAAACACGGGTAATGGCAAAGACAAGCTATCTTACACAACAACAACATTTATTACAAATAAGGTAAGAATGGGGTGCATCCCACGAAGCGCTTGTTTCTAGGGTCACGATGACTTGACATCAACAAGGATTTATGGATCCTTGGGGAAAGTCTTGGAGATCTAGAAACTACCGAAGTCTGTGGGTTTACGTTCCCTTCCAAAGTAGTCTTGGACGCGATGGACCATTCCTTTGGAAATTCGGCCCCGTTGGCTTGAGAAGCCAACAGTGCAGTATTGGGTTTACTCTAGTGATGGTGAAAGGGCCATTCCAAGGGATTTTAGTTTGCCCGAGAAAATCTTTAATCGGAATTAAAGAGGAGGACTCGATCACTGATGTTTGAAAACATGGTTTTTGATCTTTGATTCATGGAGCTCTTTGTTTTGGCCTTATAGATCAAGAATTCTCATAGGCTGGATCACGAAGTTCATTGGTTCATTGAGTTGAACTTTCGGTGATCACCCGTATTTTATGGGATCGAAGTTTGCTTGCTTTAAGGCCCAGTAGGCTTTGTGCTCAAGCTCGATCGGAAGATGGAACTGCCTTTCCGTACACTAGCTTGTAAGGAGTACACCCGATGGGTGTTTGTAGCTGTGCGGAAAGCCCATGTGCAGCATCTAGTTTGTCCGACCAGGATGCATGAGTTTTCACCTATGGTCTTTCAAGGATTCTTTCAAACCACGATTTGATACTTCCACTTGCCCCACTTGTTTGTGGGTGATAAAGCGAGTGAGAGACGGTGAGTAACTCCATATTTCTGAATGACCTTTGTAAATGGTCAATTACAAAAAATGGGTTACCTGCGATCACTTATGATGCTCGGGGACGCACCAAATCTGGCGAAGAGAGGATTTTTTCAGAAATTTGCAAACTACTCGCGGCATCATTGGTGGGGAGCGCTTTTGCTTCAACCCATTTCGACAAATAGTAAACTGCCCACGAGAATATATTGTTTCCCTCGGTGAAGAGAGAACGAGGCCCATAAAGTCGATGTCCCCCATGTCAAAGGATTTCACACAAAACTTAGGATGGAGTTTTGATTGCATCTATCACGTTGTGAAGTGTTTCCTTGACGTTGGCACGATTGTCACAGTTATTGGACAAACTGTGGGCATCTGTTATAGATGGTGGGCCAGAAGAAACCGGAGTCAAAGATCTTTTTGGCTGTGAGGTTTGCACCATGATGTCCCCCGGTGGGTCCATTGTGGCAAGCTTCGAGAATGTCGAGAGCTTCCTTGCCGTGCACACATCGCCTGATCACTTGATCCGCACATATTTTGAATAAGAAGGGGTCGTCCCAGAAATAGTGTTTAACATCTTTGAAGAACTTATTCTTCTGTTGGGTCGACATGCCCTTCACAATGAATCTACCCGCGTGGTAATTTGCAAAGTCGGCAAACCACGGGGTTCTAGAATCTCCACGAAAGGTCACCATATTTAACGTCTCAAGAGGAAAACTTTCATTTATCTCTTTAGGATCATTGACGTTTTCATACGGGTTTTCCAATCTGGACAGATGATCGGCTGCGAGGTTCTCGGCTCCTTTAGTATCAATAACTTTGAAGTCAAATTCTTGGAGGAGGAGAACCCATCGGAGCAATCTTGCCTTGGCATCCTTTTTTGCAAAGAGATACTTAAGGGCGGAATGGTCCGTATGCACTATGCTTTTGTTCATGATGAGGTAAGACCTGAATTTTTCGAAAGCATACACTATGGCAAGTAGTTCTTTTTCAGTCGTAGTGTAGTTCGTTTGTGCTTCGATCAAGGTCTTACTAGCATAGTGGATAGGCCGAAAATGTTTCTCATGACGTTGCCCCAAAACTGCACCTATGGCGAAATCGCTTGCATCGCACATAAGCTCAAATGGAAGGTCCCAGTTTGGAGCAATCAAGATTGGAGCTTCCGTAAGTCTATTTTTCAATGTTTGGAAAGCTCGAATGCAGTCATCGGAAAAGATGAATGGAGTATTCTTCTCAAGGAGATGGGTCATTGTCGGAGATATTTTTGAGGAATCCTGAATGAAACCGCGGTAAAAACCGGCATGACCGAGAATATCCTAATTCCTCTTTTCATTTGACGGTGGTGGGATGAGGTAATTTGGCAATGACATCGTTTTGGCTTTGTCACTCAATCCCTTTTTAGAAATTTTATGCCCGAGGACAATGCCCTCTTTGACATAAATGGCTCTTCTCCCAGTTAAGACTTAAGTGGTGTCTTCACACCTTTGAAGCATGTGCGTCTAAACCGGGAGAGGCAGTTTTGAAAAGAATTCAAAAGGGATCCGAGAGTGTCCATAAAGACTTCCATCGTCTTCTCAACCATGTCATGAAAGATTGCTAACATACATCGTTGGAACGTGCCTGGAGCATTGCATAAGCCGAAAGGCATGCGACGGTAGGCAAACGTTCCGTATGGGCAAGTAAAAGTAGTCTTTTCTTGATCACGGGGGTCAATGGGGATTTGGAAATATCCGGAGAAACCATCGAGGAAACAGTAGTATTCATTCCCCGCTAATCTCTCAAGCATTTGGTCCATGAACGGTAGAGGGAAGTGGTCTTTGCGGGTGGCTTCATTTAACTTACGATAGTCAATGCATACCCGCCATCCGGTGACCAAACGAGTTGGAATCAACTCATTTTCCTCGTTCATTACCACAGTTATTCCTCCCTTTTTTGGTACACAATGTACCGGGCTAACCCAGGGACTGTCGGAGATAGGGTAAATCAATCCAGATTCGAGAAGTTTTTCAACCTCCTTTTTAATAACATCGTGGATTTTTGGATTTACTCTTCTTTGATGTTGGACTGCTGGTGCATAGTCCTCTTCCATAAGAATCTTGTGGGTACAAAATTCCGGGTTGATACCCTGAATGTCAGAAAGTTTCCAAGCGAGAGCTCGCTTGTGGGACTTTAGCACCTTTACGAGAGCGGATTTTTCCTCAACATCCAACTCTTTAGCAATCTGACGGGCACTTGTTGTCGCCCTCAAAAATGCATACTCGAGTATGGGGAGGAAGTTCCTTTAGTTCACCTCAGTAGGTTCATAACGTAAGAATTGGCTGTAATAGTTTCACCAGACCTTAAGTCAGTTCAGATTTCTGGGAGAAAGTTCCTTGACTTGGAGAACACCCCCCCCCCCCCCCCCCCCCCCCCCCCCCCCCCCCCCCCCCCCCCACGGGGGAAAGTGGTGGTTCAATATTAAGTTGCTTCTAGAATAAGAATGTTCCCCATCAGGCATCATGTAGAATGGATTATATGCTGGACAATCCGGGATCATCTTTTATGCTAGACCAAGGAAAGAGTGCTTTTCGAGAAGCGAGGAAATCACTATCCCCAAATGGAGTCCAGTGCTAGGAGAAGTCAGTAGCAACAATTGGATCATAATACGGAGTGGGAATTTACACTCCGCGATCTATATCAAGTTTGAAAACCAAGAACTTCTTGAGAATATTCCTCTCAGCCATATCAATGACGTCAATCTGTTTGCCGGTCATGTGAGTGTAATTGGCTGATGTATCTCGAAGTTCTGATCCAAATTGTAAGTGATGCTTCACTTCCTATTCTAAGAGTTAATTCACCCTGTGAACAATCCAATCAATGCACGACTGGTTTTTAAGAAGCATCTCCCGAGAATTAAATGGACTCGGGGTCTGGATCAAAATTCTACAACCACAAAGTCGGCTGGAAAGTGAAATACACCAACTTAAGCGGAGATGTCTTTTGCAATTCCATTGGTTTAGAAATTGATCGATCAGAAAGTTCGGATGTCATGCAAGTTGGAGTAAGATCAGGAAGTGAAAGCTTCTTCCCATACTGAAAATGGCATTAGAATTAATGATACACCGAGATCGGCTAATGCTAAGCATTCCTCATTCATGGAAATACACCAGGAACTCAGGAACTTGCCGGAGGTCTCCAAGGTTTTCTGGGTAAACTTGTTAGGATGAACGTTCGATCAATGTTCATTCATCGAAGTTCTAGAAATTGACAGGGTTTCATTGGAGGTTCGAGCCACTTCAGTCTGTTTCTCTTTATTCCCAAGTAAGGTTATTTGAGTCGAGGCGAATTTTGGGCATTTAAAACAAGAGGCATCCGTAAAGCTAATCTCGAAACTCCATCTCTTTTGAAGATTCATAGAATTTGTCGATTGTTCATTAGCTTGATTACGGCCTTTTCATTTATCGCACGCCTAGAAGGATATGGAAGAGAAACATGAAGTTTTAGTATTTGGCCAAGGGGAGCAACAATTTTGGGCTCAAAACTATTGGTTTCAGGACCTTACCGGAGTTGGACGGGTGCGGTTACTTGGTGAAACAGAAGGGTGCACTTGGTCCTTTGTCACCTCGGGTATTGGATTCCACTACTGAAGACAGTAGGAATTGGAGGCCTTGATATGCAACACCTGCTTTCGTGGTATGTGATAACCTTAAGCTTCTCTAGGTGTTAGTAATTGTGTTACCAGGAGTGTCCCTGACCCTGTGGTAGAAGCGGTTATTGGCAGTTACAAAATTAGCTCAACATATCTGTAGATTTGCCATTTGATTATTCAATTTGTTTTGTTTCGACTTGCTGCTTGACCCTGGTTTGGAGGTTTATTTTGCCATGTTTCATGATAGAATCAGTAGCATTGACACGTTAATTGTCAAAATCGTTTCTTGTGACACTGTGTTGGTCTGAGGGAACGGCGGGTGGATATGCTGGAATTGATTTACTGGGGTCTATGAAAGTGATTCTGACTGTAACATTTGGACTGGTTAAAATTTCCACCTCTGTTTTGGTTGAAATTGCTCTCCCGGTTTTGGTTAAAGTTATTCACCCGGTTGAAATTGTTAGCATTATTAGCTTGAGAGTTCTGAACGGGTGGAAAACCAGGAGGTCTAATATGATTTGCAACCATTTGAGGTCGGAAATTGGATACTTGGTTGTAATTTGTCATGCAGCGGCTTGTGACACATACTCAGAAATGTTGTCCCGATAAACGTCGCCATGAGTGGCTGGACAGTTTTGGTGAGAATGGGCACCACCGCAAGTAACACAACTTAGCTCAACTGCTTTGACAGGTGCAGGAGCTGGAGCTGGAGCAGAAGCTTGGTTCTTCTTGTCTAAGAGCAATGCTCGGACAATATCCTTAAGTTCAGCAACATCAGATGAAACAGCTTGGGTGGAAGAGTTCGTACTTACCTTGGCAACAACTGCCTTAGCTCGTGTTTGACGAACCTTGGACTTGCTCTCGATGATTTGCATTTTGTCCAAAAAGTTTCCACCTGCTGCGGAGTTCAATGAATCTTGATCATTAATGTTCAAGGCATTATAGAATGTATCAAGTTGATGCAATTCTGAGAATCCATGGTGTGGACATGCCCTAAGTAGATCATTGAAACGATCCCAAGCCTCATAAAACGATTCATCGAACCTTTGCTGAAATCTGGTGATCTCATTGCGAAGATTCGTCGTTTTAGAGGGAGGGAAGAACTGATTGATGAATTTGGATACAAGATCGTCCCAAGTTTGAATGGATCGAGGGGGTTCTTTTTCTAGCCATATTCGGGCTGCTCCCTCGATAGAGAATGGAAAAAGCATAAGCTTAATCGTAGCAATTGGAACATTGGGGACCCTCATTGTGGAGGTGATCTTGTTGAAGTAACGGATATGAGCATGCGGGTCTTCTTTGTCATGACCGAAGAACTGTTTGTTCTGGACAAGATTGATTAACCCATGCTTCAGCTCGAAATTGTTTGCCACAATTTCAGGAATAAGGATTGCGTCCTCGTACCCCTCGGTGGGTGCTTGGAGCAATTGAGCCATAGTTCGAGTGTCTGCCATTGGCTCTACGGTAGGATCTTCCTGAAATGGGTATTCTATACGAAGAGGTTCGATAACAACTGGCGGTCCTTCTGGTGGAGGAGGTCGCGGCTCACGAGACTGAGATCGAGTGCGCATGCACAAAATGGAAATAAATAAATAAAAGAAGTTACACTAATTTTTTTTTTTTTTTTTTTTTTTGGATTTTTGGATTTAAAATATATTCACAATCTATTTTAAACGGACAAGAGATAGACAACTTAAGCCAAATAATCAATCTTACTTCACGGTAGCTCTCAGAATGAAAAACGCACAGGTGAGCGGAGGAGTAGGAATAGCGCGAAGCTTATTTCTCCTTTTGGGTCGTAGTTCCTAGGAACAACCCTCCTTAAACCCACTTTATAGTTTGTTAATCAGAATGAGGTGAGCCGTATATCGTAAGTGACACAGAAGGCAAGTTTTAAATCTTTGGTTCGATTGGGAACTCAGCAGTTCACCGGAACTTATTATGATAATACCTCAGTGGAGAATATTATATTTTGGTATTTTACCAATTAGTGAATTTTAATTTTTATGGACAATTTTTTTATATTTTTGATTTTTTTTTTTTTTTCTTTTGTTTTTATATTATACTTATATTAATAAAAGAAAATGAAATTTGGCTTTTTCGCGTCCTTGGTATTGAACAATATTGATCTGTATTTATACTTCTGTGCACCGTTGGATCTACCCCACTTTTCAAACATTGCAAAGTCAAACGAAACAGCACCTTTGCACGCGTCAGCAACATTTGCTTCATCCTTCAATTCACCTTTAATCTCCCCATGAACTACCTTTTTTCACTTTTATACGGACATTGACTATTGTAACTCCAGTTCTAGGTGTATATGCACCACTTAAATCGGCTATCACAAAGTAGTCCTAAACACCCTAGTAAATGATAATTAACACATTTAACCAATCAAAAGCTAATATTTAGAAGACCCTTTACATTGCATAACAATGGAGAAAATAACTTGCATTTAAGATTGATGTATATTTATATTTTTTCATACCACTCGGTAAATGAAAGTTATATAAATGTACCTGCATAAAATTGAACCAAGATACTTATAGTGAGTCTTTTTTTTCATCAGATTGTTTATATTAGCCCCAAGTAAGTAGCGCTAAAATGATGAACCCAATTACATAATCAAGAGTTAGATATCCGCCACCAGGCATTCTAGATTTGGTTGCTTCCATTTCTGCCACATGTTTTTTGTATTGTACCTGGTCAATCAAGAACAAATCATAACAGTTAAATGGGTAACTTAAATGCTTAAACTTTGTATATCATTTTTGCTAAAAAAAATGAAGATATATATATTATTGTACTAATTCTGCATTCCTTGTCTTAGAAGGGTATATTGATTTTTTGTACCTGTAACCGGTTTAGCTTTGCTATTCTAGTCTTCTCCTTGTCCTACCCTTTATCCTTTTTAGGCAGGAATTTCTTTATCGAGTCCAAAGCCTAAAAAGACAAAAAAATAAAAGTTATAAAAATTCTGAAAAATAAAGTTAAATTAAAGAAAAAGTTAACAAATTTTCTAAAAAATATAAAAATGCCCAATATACTGTTTAACTTAAAATGTAATTAAAAGTAATTAAACTAATTAAAATTAAACCTAATTTATATTAATTAAATTAAATAAACTAACTGTGGTTAACCTAAGGGACTAACAGTGAAAAGAGACAAGGACTAGCGGGGAAACAACAAACTGACAAGGGGGACTTACTCTGTTAACTATAAAAGACAAAATTACACAAATGGTCCCTGAAGTGGACCCCGATTGCAAATCAAGTCCTAAGTGCTTATTATCAAAAAGCTATAAAAGAAAAGTTGTTAAGGGGCTCAAGGGGAGTAACTTTTGTAAAAGTACTTATGCTTTTTACTCACTGAATAAGCTAGAAAAGTAGCTTTTTGGACTGACAGAAACTTAATAAGCTTATGGCTTATTTTTCTTTCTTTTTGGGGTTTAAGCTAACAAAATAAGCTAAAATCTATGGGGGACAGTTAATAGGGAGAGGGGAGTCCTAATTATAAGCTATGGCCATCTAATAAGCCCTAAAATAAGCTGAACTATGAATAAGCTATATTGACAGTTTTAAAATAAAACAGAAAAAAGGGAACTTTAAGCCTAGAATAAGCTATACTAGAGGAGGAGTTAAGCTACAAGATTTTGGGGAATTAAAGGGAAACTAATAAGCTACAATAAAAGCTAAAAGAAACTAGGGGCTTAATACAAAATAAGCTAGATAAAAGGGGTGAAATTAGGTGCTCAGCACCAGGGGAGGGCAATGCAGTGGCTTAAGGGGCTTTTTGGGCTTATGCAAATAAGCTCTCAAGGGCTTTTCACCTAAAGTAAACCCAAAACAGATTAAAAGGGCATGTAAATGAACTTATATTCAAAATTTAAGCTAATAAGGTGGACTAAAACCTGCTGAATATGGGGCTTGAAAATGGGGGTTTTCAAAGATCATGCATACAAACCTTTTGACTCATACTTGGTCAAACCAAAAGGGACAGAACAAGGGGTGGGGTAAATGGCTAGAAATACTCAAATAAGCACAACAAAGTGTGCTTAAGCTGTCTACACAGCTTGAGCACTTAAGATTAATTTGGCTTATTCCAAATTTTGACAGAACATAAAAAACACTTAAAAATTTATTTTCAAACTAAAAGTGGTAATTAAAGTAGCTTAATAAACCCTACACACTCAGCCAAAGTTGGCTGAGTGCACTTGACCCATGCCAATTCCCATTTGACCCATTTTGGGACTAAACCAAACACCCCCTTATTTTATAAAAAAGGCTTTTTAACTGGTTTTTAGGTAAATTAAGCTGAGAAAGGGTGTTTATAAGGGATACTTAATAACTTTAACACATTCTTAAACAATTTAAACAGGATTTAAACAGCTTAAATCATACTTGAAATTTCGACAATAGCAATTTTCTCAAAAACTCTTAACTTCTATTAAAACTGCAAGTATTACAACAAAAACTTAAAAAATAACTGAGTACAACAATTTTAAAACAAACTTAATTAAAATTTTAGCTAAGAAAGTAAAAAACGGGATGATTGTAAAAGTCTTGATCTCTTCTCTTTTATAGAAGTCTCAAAGCTCTTCTTTGTCTTGGGCTGTGTTTGTTGTGAGTGTAGAAAGTAATCCAAGCAATCCTAGCCCTCCATTATTCTTGTACACCATCTCACCATTGAAGGTTTTCGGGTTTTTGTGTATGTTGAACTGGAAAGGGATATAGGGGTATTGGGGAGGTGGGAATGGGTAGGGGTGAGCTGGTGGTGGTACTTGGGAGGTGGTTTGGGAAGAAAAACCATGGGAAAGGGCGGTTTGATTTTGGCGGGTACGATGGTTGGTTGCAGGTTTAAAAGAAAACCTTGGAAAAGATGCACTTTTGACCCCTCATCTTTTCTTCTCTTTTCATTTCTTTTTAGGCCGAATTTTAGTTATAAACAAGGTTTGGAAAGTGACAGCTTTAGTCCTTGTCTTTTATAACTAAAAGAGTAAAAGAGGTTTTGGTTAATTACAAAAATGGTCCCTGCTGTTTATTACTAAAAGGGTAAAAGGGTTTTTGGAAAATTGCAATTTCAGCCCTTGTGTTTTATTAGGTAAATTGCAAAAACAGCCCTTGTGTTTTATTTAAACCATTTTTCTTTTATAAAATAACTTTCAAAATTGGCAATTTTAGCCCCTAAAGTTTTATAAAAAGAATTGTGGGCTTTTGTTGGGCTTGGGCTTGTATTGGGCCCAATTGAGTGTGTCTGGGCCCAATAAGGTTTAGGCTTATGTTATTGGGTTTTTAAGGCCCTATAAGGTTATGAGTTGGCGTTTTTGTGTTTGTTAATTGGCTGGAGAGAGATTGGAGGTATATGCGGGCTTGGATGGGACTTAAAGTCTTCACTGTCTTGGTCATTTGCACACAAATGGGCTGGGATGTTTTTGGAGGTTGTTTCCCCCCACGCTATTTTTATTCTAGTAGTGGTAGTGATTATTATTCCCCCCCCCCCAATATCAATAATTTTAATTGTTTTCGTGCGCGCGGTTGGTTGATTCGGGGGGGGATAGTTGGTGGTCGAGAGATTTGTATACACACACAACTTCTATGCGCTATTTTGGTGCCCCTGGGTGGGTTGTCGGTTATCTCCCCCAAGCCCCACCAGAGGCGGTTCTCACCCAATTCCTTGCCCCCCCCCCCCCACCCCCCACCCTTGGTTTGTGCATTTGGCTTCACAGTTCTCTCCCCCATTAGATATAGAGACATCTACTTCTCGCTGCGCACTTTCCTGGTCCCGCATCGATGGGTGTTGCATTTCAATAGTATTGGAGGTCCTGGTTCAATGTTCGGCGTCGGTTTGTATGCTGATTCTTCAGTATTGCTTGACTTTGACATTTTTTGGGAGGGGTGTCGCGGGGTGCGAGGAGTTGCTTCGCGCCTGGCCTTGATTTGGCACAGTTTTTCCTATTACCGATGCTCAGATTTTGTCATTTTTTGGGGTGGGGGGCCTTGGTTTTCTGTTCTTTTTGATGATATTCACTTCTGCAACTATACTAATTGCAAAAACCAAACATATATTTGGCATTATTTTTTCTGTTTTGGTCATTTAAGCTAGTTTTTAGAGGTAAAAGCTTATGTTGTAAATTAAGCACTTCATCAATTAATAAAGTGTGAATCCTTTAATTCTGGGTTGTGATTAATTAGGTGAAAATGAGGTTTTATTAATTTATTTATGTAGTAATAGACATAATTTAAGTTGGGAAAATATTATTAGTAGGTTGTTTGATTGTTTTCATTTTAAAAAATATGTGCATTTATTCCCAATAAGGGTTTTTAAGTAAATATGTAATAAATTGTGTGTTAAAAAATATATTTATACTAATGAATAGTGTCACTAAGACTGAGCAACATAAAATTTATAAAACAATAATATATATAATATATTTAAAAAAATTTTATTTTTAATATTTACCTATTTATATATATATTTATATTAAGGGGGGGGTTATAAGATATAAGATAAAAATAATGGCTCTCACAGAAATTGAAACAAAATTCTAGTCTAATTAGGATTCTAAATAGGAACTATCTAAACCCTTTTTGTAAAACCTATAAATACAAAAAAAAACCCTCTTCTCTTTGTTTTGTTTTGTTCGGCTGAAACCCAAGAAGAAAAGAAAGAAAAAAAATATTTTTCTTTTAGCAAGAACAAATTAGTGATTTAATGTATCAAGATCAATGTTTAAGGTATGTTAATAAACCCTAACTATTTTAATTCTCTTTAATTATTGTAACAATTTTGAGGATAGACTAGGGTTTATATAAGATCTGTAAAATTAGGTTTTTGATCTTTAAAAATCATTTTTGGGATGATTAGTGGTGCTAAGCATGTGTAATTAGGGTTTTAGGGTTTGTAAATTCAGAATTTAAAAGCTGGCAGTTTTGTAAGGTCATCTTGTACAAATCATTACTTGGTCATAAAAATAGCAATCATCAATTTTCTTGAGCCTAAAATTAAGTTCAGAGAGTCTAGTTTCCAAAAAGTCTGGCTCGAAAAGGTTTTGAGGTCGGGAAGTTAGTCAAATAATTTTAGCAAGAAAAGATGTCAAAACAGTAAATTAGGGTCAGATTTGGGTCTGATTTCGAAGAGTAAAACCCCCACTTAAATTCAAATTTGGGTTAGTCAAAAATCATGAGTCATATTTTAGGTTTCTATTAACTCCAGTTCGAAGGGCTAGCGATAAAACATTTTCTAAGTATTTTTAAGGACGTCAAACTTTTTGGTGTGCGTTCAGATCCGAATCTAAGTATTTTGTAAAGATGAATTTTTATAAAATAGTTTCACTTAGTATTATTTTTTCTAAAAAATCACAGCAGCTCACAACTTATTGGGGAGCTAGGTAATGTAAGGAGAACCATTAATTAGGTGTTTTGATATTTTATTTGTGGTCATAAAGTGATTACAAAATTCAGCCAGAAAGTGTAAAAGTGGAAGTTAATGAGTACGGTCATATAGGCTATGAAATGATTTGGGAGATGCATATAAAGGATCATAAACTTAGTGTTAGGTTTAGAGGTCCATCATGTTATTGTTACATTTGCTTGGGCTTTTGCCTAACCGAGTGTAACTTGTGTTTTGTTATGATTAGATTGTGTTCAAGATCTTGTCAAGTAAGCTGAGCATCAGGTGAGTTTCATAGTCCTATTTTACTATGTTTTCTTGGGATGGAAGTAACGCAAAATATGTTTTGAAATGTTTTGATTGCTGTGATTATGTGGTTCAAGTTACTCATGGACTTTTAAGTAGCTATTATATGTTATGTGCTGCATGTTGTATGATGTTGCATTGTTCTTCGCCTACTTTGTGGGCAAGAGGTTTCGCCTACGTGGTGTGGGTATGAACCTGTGTGTGCTACGGTACCAAGAGTCTGGGATTTGGGGATAGCATTCCTCCCCATGACTAAATGTTGCATGTTATGGATCGGGGGACACGTTCCGTCCCATTTGTGGTTGCTTGTTTGGGACGAATGCATGTTAGCATGTATGATAGTCAGCTTAATTGTCCTGCCATGTTTTGTTTTTTTATAATCACAGTGATTGATTTAAATCTTGTATTGGTGTCGCAAAACCTATGACTCTCACCAACCATTATGTTGACATTTCAAGCATCATTTTCAGGTGTACGTTATGAAGGTGTTGAAGTTAATGAAAGTGGCTAGAGAGACCATTAGGATGGCATTAGAAGTTCTCATTTGTTTTTATTTCATAAGTGTTTGCATGAATTCTTGAATGTTATGAGTTTTAATAGGTTTGTGAGACATTGTCTTTGTATTGATGAGACCCCTTTTTCATTAATACAAGATGCCGTTCTTTTGTTTTCGGTATTGTCATGACACATCGTGTCTTTTATATTTAGTTATGCATGTAGTGATTCTCTATTGTTGACACCATTGTGTTGTGATGATATCCATGATGTTACGCCTCGTGTTTCCTCCTTGGCGGGGTGTGACATCCTCTTCATCAGGAACAATTTTCATGAGCTCTTTCATCTTAGCTGCTTCCTGATCATCCATCTACTTTTGCTTCTTTGCCTTTCTCTTATTCTAGTCATCTCCTGCTCTTTTTGAACTGCCTTTCGTCTATTGTCTCACTGCCTTCTGCTCTTACTTTACTACCTTCAACCAACTTTGTTCTGGAGTCAACAAAGGTGTTCACCCTCTTGAAAGCTTTGTCAAACAATTCTTGAATATTTGCAAAGGACTTGCTCTTTAAGTCTTTGGGCTTCCATCCTGCCATATTCTTCAGGTAAGTACACATGATACTCCTTTGTTGAGCTCTTGTAGGTGGTCTATTTCTTTTTTCTTCTGCTCTCTTAGCAGCAAAGTTCTTCTTTCTTTTCTCCAAAAGTTGTACAAATAAAGTAGACTTCTCTTCAATTGTCAACTCTTGAAGTTCTTGTGTCTGAAAGCTTTCAGCCAGTTGATAGTCAGCATCTATCTTTGCTTGAATGTCATCCCAAGCAATGTTGGCTTCTTCTACTTGTTGAGATTTCTCCCTTGCAAGCCTATCTTCTTCATCAAACTTTTCTTGTAGCCTTAAAGCTTCTTCTTCATCAAACTTAATCTGATCTTTCTTTTTCAAAGGCTTCTTTGGTTCTATCATCTTTGCTTTACCCTTATCCTTTGAACCTTGACCCTTGACCTGTGATGGTAGTTGTAAAGATATTGTTGGAGTTGATTCACTTGGCTCTTGCATAACAACCCCTTTTGTATTGGGTCTTGCACTCTTCAACTTGACTGTTATGTTTGAGCCAAAGTAAGTTCAACATTAGTTATTGTAGCAGCACTAACTGGAATTGTAACAGCATCAGTCACAGCAACAGCTTCCTCAATAATATTTCTCTTCTCACTAGTTTTATCAGTAACTTCACTTTTAACAACCACCTCATCATCATCTAAGTCATTTATCCCAAAACATTTCTTATATCCATACTTCCCCTAAGTTTCATATCAACTAATGTAATCTCCTGCATTCTTTATCATTCATCAATTTTCTCTCCTGTTTTGGAATGCATCTCTGATCACCACAAACTAGCTTCTTCAGGAGGAAGAACTACTCTTGCCAGATCTACCAACCTGAATAATCTTTTGAGCTTATGAATTCTTGACCCTCCTTTCTTCTCTAACTTCTTGACTCTCTTCTTTAAACTTGTAATCTCATGAGCTTGAGCAGTCTTTGTGTTCTCCAGGTCAAGCACTCTTTGTTGCAATTTGGTACAAAAATCCATCAATTCCTTAAGTTGCATACTAGGCTCCTTATTGACAGCCTCATCTGCTACATTTGTAGGATCACTAGACTGAGGTACCTTAGTGTCCTTTCTCTTTGACCTCCTAGATTTTTGTTTCCTTTGAGGTTGAGATGATGAAGGTTGAGTAATGATGGGTGTGTGATGGGGATCAGTTGGCATTGCTGAACCTTCACCCATTTCTTCTTGAATAAGAAATTTAGCTTCTGTCCCTTTTGAATAAGAAATTTCCATTGAGGGGAAAAGAATGCCTTATAGAAAGTTAGCTTCTGTAAAAGTTTTTCATACCCCATTCTTGTAAGTTCTTCAAAAATGGTAGCATTAGGCAAGAAATCCGTATCTTCCTCATCATCCAATTGAAGGTCTCTTCTAATAGATGCTTCAGTAACAACTATCTTCTTCTCATCCACTAGGGCTTGTAACTGTTGTTCCCCATTGACCGTTTTTACCACAGTAGCCCAAAATTGTTCAATACACGAAGTATATATAGTGGGATTACACGTTTAATAGCATACTTATGGTGTGTGCATTCAGAAAATCAATAATTTGTTCAAACCCCTCACTTTCAGCGGGTTAGCCAAAAACGCGACTAAATTGTGAGTATCAGCAAATTGTAGGGTTGTCATTGTGTTGAGTTTTGATGATGAATGATGAAATTAAGTTAGGGTTTGTGATTAAAGAGTATATGATTGAATGAAATCGATTAAATGAGTGAATGAAACCCTTAATCGAAGTATTTATGAAACTACCCTCAACAGCATTAACGATTCACCATTCCGTGTAAAGTTATGCCTAGCAGCATTAACTTTCAACTAGCAGTAGTAAGTAACTCAACAGTAAGTTAAGCCTAGCAACATTAACTTACAACCAGCAGTAGTAAGTAACTTAGCAGTAAGTTAAGCCTAGCAACATTAACTTACAACCAGCAGTAGTAAGTTATGCCTAGCAGCATTAACTTTCCCAAGCGGCAGTAAGTTTATGCCTAGCAGCATTAACTTTGAATCACCAGCATTAACTCCAATTCCATTCTAATTAGCTTTTTCATCATCAAATTAACATTTTAACTCACAAAAACTCTCTGTCTGTTTTTGATTTCTCTTAATTCTTTTTACTCACAATTCTCTCTTTCTGTTTTTAAACAACTCTCTTTCTGTTTTTATTCTCACACTTCTCTCAATTCTTTTTCTCACCAAATCACTCTATCTGTTTTTATCACACATCTCTCTTTTTGTTTTTCAACTCACAAATTCTCTCAATTCTTTTTCTCACTAAATCACTCTATCTGTTTTTATCACACATCTCTCTTTCTGTTTTTATTCTCACCATTTTCATAGATGAGCATTCAAATCTAGCAATCAAATATTGAAATCTACTTACATTCAAATGCTTTTATAAGCAAATCTGCAATATTCTTGTCAGTATGAATCTTGATCATTTGAATTAGCTTCTTTTCATTGAAATCTCTGATAAAGTGATGTCTAATCTCAATGTGCTTTGTTTTTTAATGAAAAGCATGGTTCTTAACTATGCATATATTACTCTCATTATCAATATAGATCTTTGTATGCATAAAGTTATACTCATAATCAAGCAATTGATTTGAATCTCCAATAGCACTTGGCTACAGCAACTTGAAGCAGCTACATTTTCAGACTCTGTTGTGGACCATTAGAACCATAGATCTGCTTCTTGCTACTGCCATGAAATCATTCTACACCAAGGGATTGACAACCTATTGTTGTGGACTTCATAATCCAAGCCTTGCTCCAGCATGATAATTTCAGTCGTATGCTACTAAAATCCAAAAAAGTGAATATTTGGGATACCAAAAAAAGGCCCCAATTTTGGTTGACCTTTTAAATACCTAAAAATTATTTTCCACAATTGAAGAGTTGTGAACACTTTTTGGTGACTTGGTTCGTGCACAAGCACACACTGCACACATAATATCAGGTCTTGAAAGAAGTATGTACATCATTGAACAATAATGATCTAATAAATGAACATCCACTTCTTCACCATCTTCATCCTTGAGCAAAGCTTTTGAGTTTCCATAGGTGTGCTTGCTGTCTTGACATCAGTAAAACTAAATTTCTTCAAAATCTCAGTCACATACTTGTCTTGACATGATATAAAAATCCTTCCTTTTCTACTTTACTATGCAGTCCTAAAAAGAATGTGAGTTCACCCATAGAACTCATTTGAAACTTTTTATGCATCATCTTCTCAAACTCTGTGCATAATGACTTCATTGTAGAGCCAAATATGGTATCATCTACATACACTTGAACTAACAAAATATCACCTTTGTCCCTTTTGATAAACAAAGTCTTATCTATCTTTCCTCTCTAAAACCCATTGTCTAACAAATAAGTTAACAAGGTTTCATACCAAGCTCTGGGAGCTTGATGCAGTTCATAAAGTACCTTTTCTACTTTGTATACTCTGTTAGGGAAGTCTGGATCTTCAAATCCTGGTGGTTGACAAACATAGACTTCCTCTTCAATCTTACCATAGAGAGACGCTCATAAAAAAATATGGAGACATTCTGGATTGAGAATCAAATTATTCCCTCCAAACAGAAAGTGACTTTTTCCTGTAGGAGTAGTGAAGAACTAAACGAGAACTTTTGTTGGTTGTTGACCAACGGAAAGAATATATAAATAGAATATAAAAAAAAGATATCAAAATAAAGTACCCTTAGAGTAGGGCGAAAGAAAGTCAATATGAGATTTGCGTTGGTTTTTCTAACGAAACAGTAAAAGATGTTGTTTTATCCTTATCCATGGATGTATGACATCCATCTGGTACACTACAAAGTCTTTAAATGAGGCATAGGCTAAGATTAGCCTTAATTGCTTCATTTCTAGAAACAAGGGCATATACTTCATCATAGTCAATCCTCTTTCTTCTGTGTGTACCATTAAGCAACCAATCTGGCTTTGTTCCTTTATCATCAATGCCTTTCATTCATCCTTCTTGTTCCTGTAAAAACCCATTTAGTGCCATTAGCCCTTTTTCTATTCCGGTAATATCCACTCAAGTCCTAATTCTTATAGTTTGACTTGGTAGAAGCTCTACTCGTTTGTATAGCTTCTATCCAGCTTGGATCCTTCAATGCATGAATTACCTTTTTGGGTTCTTCTTGTGATAAAAATCAAGCAAACAAGCAATTTTGAAAGTCTTTATGATTTGTTCTTTGCTGAACTGAACTAAACAAACCATGTTCTTCCAAATTCTTTGTCATTCTTCTTGTTTGAGGTGCTGAATTCAAGTCTCTAATAATTTGTTCAACTGGATGATCTTTATGTATTCTTGTAGTTGGAATAGGACTGACAGGCATAAATGTATTCAAATTGTTCATGGTCTAGCTCTGACCAACATCTTCATCTTCATCCTGAATAAACAAAAAAATTAATTCTTCCCAATTCAGGCATATTTGGATCATCTGGAAGTTCAATGCTTGTTTTTACACCAACAGCATTAACTTCTATGCCAGCAGCATTAACAATTGAACTAACAGCATTAACATTGTTAGTGTTGTTTCCATCACAAGCAGTATTAACACTGTTAGTGTTGTTAACATTATCATCCTCTTTCTGTTGATCATTACTTGAATCACCACCTTCTTTTCTTGGTTCTTCAGTAACCTTCTTTTCTAAAGGTTTGAATCCAGCATCAGGAGAACTCTTTGAATTTTGAGAGAATGGTAGATCAACAGGCCACAATGGTAGCAGAATGTAATCTTTGCCAGGTACTATCTCCATTCTAGCTTTACCTGCATCATTACATGCTTTTGTACTTGCATTACTGATTTCCTACAATAACTGGCTTATAATTTATTGACTTTGTTAGTGCATCAATATCAAAAAGCTAATTTGGTCTACTTCCTACAATATTAGGTGTATTATTACTAAATTGGACATGCAAGTTCTCTTCAACTATCCTTTTTCTACTGTTGAATACTCTAAATGCTTTACTATTAATTGAGTACCCAACAAAGAATCTTTCATCAGCCTTACCATCAAACTTGCTTAAGTGATCTATAGTATTGAGAATTGTAACAGGACACCCAAATGGTCTCATAAAGTCTAAAGCTGGTTTTCTACCAAGAAAAAGTTCATAAGGGGTCTTGTTATGAGGCTTAGTTACTAATACCCTATTTTGCACATAGCAAGCAGTATTAACTGCTTTAGCCCAAAAAGTAGTAGGTAGCTTAGAATCAGCTAGCATTATTCTAGCAGCCTCAATTAGTGTTCTATTTTTCATCTCAGCTACTCAATTTATTGTTGTGGCTTTTCTAATTATACTTAAATGCTTTTTAATCATTTTCTCTCATAAAACTGATTCATCTCCTTATTCTTGAACTCAGTTTCATTGTCACACCTTATATTACCTTCCTTAAAACTTTATCTATTTAGTTTTTCTACTCCAGTTATAAAGGACTGAATAATGCAACTAGTCGTCTTCCTTAGATGCAAATGTGTTAGAAAGATTCTATACTTCAGCTGGAAATCATGTCAAGGAGATTCTTCTTAAATTGAATCTACCTAATAACAGGTTGATCCTTACGGATTCGAAGGTTACTCCAACCAAACACGGACGAATGCAAAGCCATATTCGTCCCCCCGCTTTATTGCTAATTGTTTTAATGCAGGATACTTAAAGATGGTGGTGAAGGTACCTGATTCCAGCTGGCTCACAAGATTCATAACCACATGCTCATACCCGATCGACAAAACATAAAGACATCATGAAAGCTCAAGTACATGTTTCAAGACTTCCGCTACTCTGATACCGAACGTCTTTCTCGAAGTGACGAAGTATTAAAGTCAAAGAAGTTCAAAGAAGTTCAAAGAAGTTTCTATCACTCTGATACCGAACGTCTTTCTCGAAGTGACGAAGTGTTAAAGTTAAAGAATTTCAAGAAAGATGCAACATTAAAGCTTTCCAAATCAACAAATTAAGAAAGGTATGAGCATGTCGGTCCAGAAGTTGCAAGTTCACAAGATGGCAAAGTTACAAGATGGCAAAGAGATTGTGCTTGGTTGATGATCTCAAGATGCTCAAGATCACAATGTCAAATACAAGTTCAAGGAACAAGCTCAATCCTAAAGTCAATGATCACTACAACATATTCACAAGAGAAAGTCAAGAGTACGAGCTAAAGACTAAAGATAAAGCATAGTATGCTAGGTTTAAAGTTTTTTAAATTGGAGTGACCTCCCTTAGGGGGAGATTGTTGGAAACACGAAAAGTGTCGGTCACTTCCAAGTTGTAACAGGTCTTAGCTCATAGTTAGTATAATGAGTAGATTAGTAATCTAGTCCGGCCCAAGGCCCATAGGAGGCCTATCCTAGCCCATGGCCGACCACTATAGGTACTATATAAACCCTCTCCTAGCCTTGGAGAGGGGTTGGTTGTTCCATTTGTAACATTTCATCATAATACATTTCATCCATTTTTCCATCCATTCTATCTCTAACATCACAACCTACATCTCACTCTTGTTCTTGGTTTGATCATTAGATTACTAGTATTCTTCAATGTATTCTTATGAATGGGCCTCTTAAAAGTTAAATGTGCTGTTTTTGAAAGATATGACATTGGTCTAGCAGCATTCACTGTTGTTTTTATGTGGGCAGCATTAACTTGTCTAGAAGTATTAACTGATACTAAACTAGACTTCATTAGTACTGCTCTTGGAACTATGTTCTTTTTAACACATGGGTGAGTCTTTTTAGCAAAGTTTTGATGATTCACCCTTTGAGCATTGTTCTAAATAGGTTTTGTATTTTAAAACTGTTTTTTATTCACCTTTTTACAATCTACCTGCAAGTGATCAAAACTTCCACAAACATAACAAGCTTTATTAAACATCTCAAAATTACTTCCTAATCTTTAAGACATCATATTATTCCAGTTTCTTTGATTGCCTCTAGGAGTATGAATGTTTTACCTATTTTGCTCAACATGATTGACAGTTTTCCTAGCAGACTTTTCTTGCCATTTAGGTTTGACAAACTCTATCTTAGCAAAACTAGGCTTAAATGTTTTCTTTTCAATTTAGCCTGAGGCACATCATCTTTCTCATTATCAGACACATAATCCTCAATAATTGGAGCACCATTATTCTTCCTAACTGCTTTAGGCTTTGCTTCACTAGCCTTAGCTTCACTGTTCTCAGCTACAGGCTTAATAACTATAGGCTCACTTGTAAACTCTTCTAAACCAAAGAATGACAAATCAGGTTTTGGAGGCATAAAGTTTCCTGTATAGGGAGGTGGAACAGCATTATACCCTAAACCTATTTTGCACTTATCAACTATCTGATAGTCTATTAGTTTGCTTAGGTTTTTAGATGAATTCTCAAAATTTTCTACTGTTAGCTAAATTTCATCTTTTTGTTTTTGAGCCAGTTCCAACTTCCTTCTAAGCTCTGTAATGGCTACTTCTCTTAAATGAATCTTACGTTTTAAGACCTTGATATCTTCCACATAAACAGACTCATTTTTCTTATAAACTAGAAGTCTTGCTTCTACAAACTCTAAACCTGTTTTATAAGCAATAGCATTTAACTTAGATGTCCTTAAGTCTTTTAACCGTTGTTCATTTTGTTCTTTAAGAATTTTAACATTTTCCAAACAAGATGATGAACAGTTTGAATCAGAAGATGCCTCATAGTTAGAACTTGTAGAAGAGTAAGCCATGAGTGCAAAGTTAGTTAGACCTTCTTCTGCTTGATTACTCCAATCATAACCAGAATCATCACAAGACACCATAGCATTAGAAGTAGTTGTCTTCATTGGCACAACCCTTCTTGTGTTCTCCCTATTCCTGTTTTCTTGGTTCCTTGGATCCCTGCACTCCCTTGCAAAGTGTCCCCTTTGTGGCAGTTGTAACACTCCACCTTGGACTTATCAAACCCAATGGTCTCAGTACCATTCACAGAAAACTTCCTTCTAGTGTTCTTCAAGAATCTCCTTGCCCTTATTGTTAGCATAGCCATCTGCCACCTTAAATCCATCTCTTCTAAATCATCAGGATAAATTTGTTGCAAGTCCTCATTGTCAAGTTGTGGACTGTTTGGTTGACTTGCAAAGAAAGCACAGATGACAGCATCACTCAAGTTGTCAATTGTTGTTGAATTAACAGCAGTAGCTTGAGTGCTAGCAGTTGTAGCACCATGAGCAGTATTAACTACTCTATTTGTATTGTTGTTTACGAACAAAAAGGCTACGTTTTGTGTGTTTGTGCTTGAGCTTGATGTCCCTTTGACCTCTGGTTCATAGATCTTTAGGTTGTTGTAAAGATCATCCAAGCTTAATGTATCTATCTCAGGCTTGTTCCTCCACACAATGGTATGTGTGTTCCATTCTGGTGACAGACTTCTTAAGAACTTCTGATTCACATCTTCTTGTGAGATACTTTCACCATGAATCTCCAACTGACTGATAAGCTTTTGAAGCCTATCAAAGGTTTGATCTAACACCTCTGAGCTAGATGCAGTAAAATTTTCATACTGCTGCTTTAGAAGATTCCTCTGAGTCTTTTTAGTAGCAGCATTCCCTCCAAACCTCTTCTCAACAGCCTGCAGCAATGACTTGGCATCTTTGATGGAGTTAAACTTCAATTGATGTTCATTAGGGATTCCCATCAATAAAGTGCTTCTTGCCTTCAACTCTAACCTCCTTTGTGCCTTTTCTTCAGCAGTTGTAGGAGCAATTGTAGTCTCAACACCTTCAACAACTTTTGTTATTGGAGGTGCATTACCATTCTATATGACTTCCCATAGAGAATAATCAATCATCTGGATGTACTATTCCATCCTCATCCTCCAAAGCTCATACTCACCTGGTTTGAGCATAGGCACTTTTGAAGCAGCCACCATATGTGCTGAGTCTTGATCCATCTCTTTGTAACAAACAGACCTTGTGTGTAAAAGTAGTTTCTTCTTTATTCAAAGCTTCTCAACAAGCTCTGATACCACTTGTTGATCCCACTTGAATAGATCTTTAATTCCTTAGCTTGTGTAAGGTTTAGTTATGCAAGGTAAATCCTACACAACTATGGTAGAAACTTTGTAAAATATATCAAAGACTATGCGGAATCTAATCTTTGATCAATAAGAAGAATATGCAATAGAATAGTAATTCTAATGAACACATAGATTAACAAACAAAGCTTCAATATATTAATACGAATACTCTAACTAGTATTAGGGTTACAAAACCTTGAAGCTATAACGATATCAAAACAAAAGAATTCTAGATAGTAAACTCTATGCCCTAGGACCTCCTTTTATACACCAAAGAGTCCTAGTCGATTTATAATATATTCCTAAAACTTAGAATATTCACTATGATCAATTGTATACATAACTCATACTTATCACGTAAGTAATCTTGATCTCCAATCAATCTTTATCCTTTCTTCTGTCTATATCCATTCTCTTTTGACAGTAGAAACTCTTTTAGCAGTCTTAATCTTTGAGCAGTTGTAACTTTTGTACTAGCAGCATTAACTTAGCACCAACAGTAGTAACTTATACACCAGCAGCATTAACTGTGTACAAGCAGTAGTAACTTATACACCAGTAGCATTAACTGTGTACAAGCAGTAGTAACTACTTAGAATATTTTATTCAATCTTTACCAGCAATACTAACATATACTAGCAGTACTAATATACACTAGCAGTACTAAGTTACACTAGCAGTAGTAACTATGATCTAGCAGTACTAACTACTTAGCATATTTTTTATTAGAGTTAATGAACAACACTAACTTTAGATTAGCAGCAGTAACACAAACCTTAGCAGCAGTAACTTCAAGATCATCATGAAGTCTTTTAATTCCAACAAAAACCTAGTACTTGTAAAGCGAATCTTTGTCACTTGGTGTCTGATAATGTGTTTGATAGGGTTGAACTATCAATTCCAATGAATGTTGTCCAAACGGTTAGTAGTAGGCTTGAAAATAGTCTATATGGTTACTTTATTGGTAAACGGATTGCTTTTCCGGTTATGGAGTATTTTGTGCGTAATAACTGGGCTAAATATGGGCTATCACACCCCCAAACCGGGTCTAGTCGGAATGAGTGTCTGAGGGCGTGACGTTATGATATTTCAAACACAAGATATAAAGAACTACCACTAATTGGACATTTTGAAAACAATTGTACTCATTGCATTGATTTAAAAGTAATTAGTCTTACAAACCGTTCAAATGTAATTAAAAGAGTTGCGGAAGTATAAGTAAATTGTAGCGGAAGCAAAATTTGTTTTGACAAACGACAACGAGCATAAATATAAGATACGTCTTGAAATCATTGAAGTCACATAGCACATGGACTCCAAATAGCATCTTGGGAATAGATCCATGCTAAGCACCTGAAAACATTGCTTAAAACGTCAATAAAAGTTGGTGAATTCATAGGTTTAGTTTAAACGTAATAAGGTGGACCACAAGATTTCAAAACGTATGTGACAATTATAACAGATACAATTTTACATAAAAAGTATTTACGTTGCACTAAGCTCATGAAACCGAGGCTCAATAGGTATGTAGCATTTAATTATGCCAAGTAAAGCTTGCCCTACAGGTATCTGACCAAGATCACCTAACGAAATCCGACATGATATACATCTGTTAGTTCGGCACCTCCAAAACTCGGACGGGGATAATTATTCCCAATAGATCTATTTATAACACACACGCTTACTTAACCAGTACAGCCGGTCAAGAAATTAACGGTTCATGATATTTTAGGCAATAGTGGTCCGTACGCTACTTAGGTAACACGTAAACAGGGAAAATCTCACGTAAAGTACTTGTGTCTGATTTTAAAAGCAAACAATGTTCTCACCTCAAAGTTATAAAACGTACGTAAAACAGTAGGAAAGTGGGGCTATGAACTCCTCTTAATCAACGATGAGTGTACGATAATCAAACAAGAGAAGAATGAGTATATAATCCTAGCCGCAACCTAAAGAAATGATGCGTCTTAAGAAAACGGAAAATATACAAAACATGTACGAAACGCGTATAAGAGAAAGAGACATCCATGTGTGTTTGTGCTTTTGATTATTTAACAAAACGTGACTAAATAAAAGTATAGAGTTTTTCGTTAAGTTTCGACGTTTATCCGAAAGTTATCATTTTTGGAAAGTATCCATTTTAGGAAAATTTAGATTTTTCAAACGTTAATACCGTCCCTATATTTGCTAAGTCCATATTTCCATAAACGCACTAGTGAAACCTAAACGTCTACTTTCCATGTCTATCTCGCTTTTATTTACTAAACTTACTATTTTAATAATGTCTGACCATTTCGAAATGTCGTTTTTAGAAGCCCTTAACCCTTCCCATTAGTATCTAAACGTTACTTTATTAATATCTAAAGTTTTCGAAACATAAATGGACTCACGATCATACGAAAAGACAATTTTTTTAAAAACCCAACATCTTTTATTATAAATAAAGTGTCCGAAAATTTACTCGACAAAAATATGGTTTATCTCCCTCGTCTTTGACTTTTAAGCTAAACAGACTACTCAGGCTCAAGAAAACATTATTTCGGACAACTTTCATGCTTTATGCAAAAGCCGATTCGGACTCGAAAGGGTTTGAATAGTCCGTTTTAGCTGCTGATCTGGTGTATACAAAAACAGTTTTGCCGCAAAATTTCCAAAACTTCATTTGGCCGTATCTTGGTCGTTTTAAGTCCGTTTTTAACGTTCTTTATATCGAAACGACCGGGGGAACATACCCTAACATATTCTTAGCGTTCTAGTATCTTAAACCATTTTAAACACCCGTTTATTCCATATTAAAATTTGTACAACCCTTGTATTAAGCCAAAACACTTTCGAAAATCAACTACAACTTCTCAATAGTGCTTAATCTAACCTAATCTTAAACCAACAACAAAACTACACTTATATCTATCCTAATCGAAACCTCATCAATATTTCAACACACTAAACACTTCACTTAAACCCTAAACAAAATATTTATGTGAGATTTATAACAACTTCGTTATTTCATAAACTCACTTTTGTTTCCTTTTGTAAATTTAACACAAACACATGGATTCAAAATATAAGCATAAGAATTCAAGAAATAGAAGAGAGGTTCAAGAAATAAGCTTACTAGTGATGTGGAATAAGCTAGAAAATAAGAACTTGGAAGAAGAAGTAGATCTTGAAAACCCAATGAAAATAACCAAACCCTAGATTTTGAAACCATAATAACTCTTGCAAATCAAAGAACCAATGCTTGAAAACACCTTAAATATGATTAGAAATGAACCTACAATTCTTGGATCTTGATAAAAATGAAAGGTGGTGAAACCCTAAGAAGGTGTTTGTTTGCCGAGACCACAAGGAAAGAAAAGGGAAAAGAGAAAATTTTTGGTGAGGCTTGTCTTGAATGAAATAACCTAGAAGTGTTATCACATGGTATTTATAGGGAAAAAGGTTTTAGGGTTTAGAGATATTATGTGAACCATGGCTCATTAAAATTATCTAGGACACCCCTTGGGGTTCGAACGGTTAGGGACAAGAAAAGGAGGGACCAAAAACTTTTCTTTGGCTCCAAGGTGAATTTTTAGTGGCTAGTACTCATGTGGTCCATGCCACCATGCATGCATGTAAGGAAATTTTGGTGCATGGTGCATGTAGACAAAAATAGAGAAAGGGACATATGCATGGGTCATTATCTTGGCCTTACACATGCACATGTATGCAAAATTAAAAAAATGCCTTCTATTTAATTTTGAGCTTATGATCCAAAATTCATGAATAGGGGAGGGTATGGAACGAAATTTTTGACATAATAATACGTAAAGGATGATAACTCGGGTTTACATGCAAAGGTGGTATGTTTCTGGGGTTCCGTTTGACATAATATGCTAAAAACGTAAAATGTGCACGCATAACGTAAAAATCATAAACGAAAGTGTACGTGACCTACGTAACACTATAGAATGATCAAATCACGAATAATATAAGTAGAATAAACCTAGTCCAAAGCCGAAACGCATCCGATGATGTTATTCAGATTTACGCGGGACAACTTCCCGGTTTAACGACAATTTAACACGTAACTTATAAACGTCAGAATAATGAACGGAAAAGTTTAAAATAATGACCTAAAATTTATGAGTGTCACATCCTTTCCTCGTTAAACGAGTTTTGTCCGCAAAGCTCAAGTTGTAGCCTTAAACGTAGATGCGGGGTTAGCGAAAAGATGTAGATACTTTTTCTGCATTTGGTCTTCGCGCTCCCATGTGAATTCAAGGCTTCGCCTTGAATTCCAACGTACTTTGACAACTGGGATACGGCTATGCTTCAGACGTTTGACTTCACAATCTATAATTTCAATCGGTTCTTCGATGAAATGAAGTTTGTTGGAACATGAAGTGTGTTGTCGTATTTGAATTTCTTTCCAACGGTAAAAATAACCAAGCGGTTCAGTCGGAGAATATCTTTTATCTGATTAGAAACATGGGAAAAAGTACTATGGGATACCGGCTTAGTTGATAGTCGGGAGTTCAAGTCGATATGCAACAGTTCCAACCTTATCAAGAATCTTGAAAGGTCTAATATAACGAGGGTTCAGCTTTCCTCGTTTGCCAAAACGTATCACCCCTTTCCATGGTGACACTTTCAACATGACCTTATCTTCCACTTCAAACTCAAGGAGTTTTCATCTCACGTCAGTATAACTCTTTTGACGATCATGAGCGGCTTGAATTTGGCTCTCGATTTGAATGATCTTCTCAGTTGTCTCATAAACAATCTCTAGGCCAGTGAGCTGGCTATCCCCCACATCAGCCTAGCAGATAGGTGATCGGCACTTACGACCATACAATGCCTCAAAAGGTGAAACTTTAATACTCGTATGGTAGTTGTTGTTGTACGAGAATTCTACTAATGGTAGGTGTCTATCCCACCCTTTCCTGAAATCAATCACACAAGCACGTAGCATGTCTTCCAAAGTTTAAATGGTCCTCTCACTTTGGCCGTCAGTTTGTGGGTGGTAAGTTGTACTCATATCCAATCGAGTACCTAGAGCTTTCTGAAGAGACTGCCAAAATTTGAAACATCCTTAAATTAGGTCGCATCGGAATGATGTTTCAGGGAGCGTTACTTCATAATACAATAGCACAAGATACAAGAGAACTACCTCTAAATGACTTGTTTGAAAAGTAGTCTCGTTGATTTTCTTAAAATTGAACTTGATATAACATTTGTCCCGAAGTTTGAATAAAAATGAAAAGCATGAAATAATACAAAGAGATTTGATTTATAGAAATCCATGAATGTATTCTTGAAAAGTTTAGACTCCAATGCACATTAGTTAAGTCAAGCATCTTATTCACCTGAGAAAAACATGCTTTAAAACGTCAACATAAAGTTTGTGAGTTCATAGGTTTTTGTAAGTATAAATGTTGGATCAAAGATTTATAAAGTGTGTGTGACCATTGTAACATATACAATCGTCACAGAAATGTGATTACGAATGCACTAAGTTCATAACTCTCAGGCTCTGACTTGTATGTATGCCAATTTTTTCAGGCACTGTAAGTGTTCATGTGAATGTAGTTCAATGTTCTAACATGGTATACGTCCGTTAGTTCAATCCATCGAACTAGTGAGCGCTACTCACCCGAATGGGGATGTCAGTCCCAAATAGATCTATTTTATAACATTCGCGCCTACCTACCGTAATTAACAGTTCATGCCACTTAAGCTAATTCGTAATCATTTGAATGAAAGTAAAGTTGTTGCGTCCATAAGTAAAAACAAGTAATGTATCCCAACGCGAGATATGAAAATGAGTGTGTAATGAGTTTGTAAACGAGTTTGTAATGAGTATGTAAACTATTTTGAAAATGCACATGTATTCTCCCCCAAAAGATTTATAAGGAAATAAAATAAGGGGGCCCATGAAACTCACCTTATGTGAATATATTGATTATAACAAAATCAATAAAGTAAAACGTCACGAATGATCTGGAACGCAACCTAATTATTTATAAAAGTTAACTAGCTTTTATAATTTTTAGTTAAATATCTAAACACTTGTAGTCCCCGAAAACCTGATCTTCAAAGAAAAACATCATTCCGAACAAGTTTGTAGATTTATACTTTAGCTGAATCAGACCCGAAAGCCCTCAAAAATACTGTTTTAAAAGTTTACAGTTTCTCACAGTTTTTCACAGCTTTATAAAAGCTGTGAAAATAATATATAGTTTTGAAATCTTTAAAAACTCCCCGTTTTTTGACTTCTTTATATATTCGGAATCGTGTCGAGATGATCTACCATAATATTATGTTTATAATCAGTATAAAAATCTGAGCAGAAACAGTAGGTATAAAGTGTTTTATATAAAAACACCTTTATATATATTTAATTACCAAAATCTCGTAAAATTCATATCTCCTTCGTTATACATTCGTTTTTCGAGTTCCTTATATGAACGGAATTGTCTTGAGATGAACAATTTTAAAACTAGGTCAAAACTTTGCATAAAAATTCGTGCAAGAACAGAATATACAAACTGTCCCAAAAATAAATTTATAAAACTTGTTTTTATAAATTTTTCCATGATATAAATATTACAAGTCTTCTAACTTAAGTAATACAACATCATTTGTATACTTTAAGTCCTCTAATTTATGTTCATCTATTTTATGTCCAAATAAAATGTATAGATAAATTATTTATTTATAAAACTATATAAATAAATTTGTAACAATTAATTCAAAAATAAATTATATAAATTATCTAACACTTGGAATATACTAAATAAAATATGTTTTTGCTTTCTAATATATTTTTAGCATATTTTTACCATGAACATATATTTACTTGATTATGTATAATCTTTGTTTTCATTTATAAAATAAACTAAATGGTGATTTAACAATATAATGAAGATGTATATATGTAAGAAATATATAAAATGAAAGTGTAGGGTTTTTATGATAACCTTGAGTAAAAAAGAAGATGAACACAAAATCAAACCGTAATTCTTCAACCCAAAATCCTTTTATAAAACCATAATTTCCTTTCTTGCTAAACCCTTAATTTTACTTGCAAAACCACTTGATACACCTTAGATATCAACCCTAAACACACTTGTATGCTTGTATTATTGTAGAAATGAAAACTACAAAATCTTTTTGGTACAAATTTTGAGCCGTGGGTTCTTACTAGACAAGGAGAGAATTTTTGTGATTTTTACTAAGTTTCTAAGTGTATGAGAAAGTCTTGGAATAGGATGCTATTTATAGCAAAAATATCTAGAAACCATTTAACACAAAACCATGGTTTTAGGAGGTTTGGAATGACTAGCATAGGGAGGGAGTGGTTTTGAGTAAGAAATGTATGGCTTGGTCCTTTTTGTGTAAGAATGGTTAGTAGAAATGAAAGAGGGTTGCTTGTATTTGATATTTACACATGTTTGTTTCTAGAAGCTAAATGTTTGAATATTATTCTTGTGTTTTTGGTTAAGTAGAACCGGCCATAGTATGTAGTAGTGTAGAAATGATATAATTTTTGGGTATTGGGTATAATTTTGGGTATTTGATTGAGTGTAGATAGGTAGAATGGTTTACATTTATGCAAAAAGGTTCCAAAATGCGAAACGTAAACATTTTACGTAACGTATAAAAATAAAATATGAAAAGTTAATTATTTTTTTCGCAAAAATAATATAACACTTTTTTGACGTAAACTTTTATTTGTTTGATGTCGGTTTACGTTGATTGATGATTTTTAGTTTACGCGATTAAATTAAACGATGAAAATTAAAAGTAAATGCGTAAAAGTTTAAAATAAATAGTTGAATAGACGTAAAATGACGTGAAAATGTGAATTGTTACAGTCTCTCCGTGTTAAAAGAATTGCGTCTCGAAATTCAGTTTGAGTTGCCTTCCGGAGTGGTGTTGACGAAGAGGTGCGGATACTTATCTTAATCCTCCTAATATGTGCTAATCAACTTTGTCATCTTAATATCGAGAGTATTGTCAAGATGGATTTTTTTTACTCCTTGATAATGCTATGAAAACCTTTAGGGTTTGGTGTGAGATGGTGTCGACTTTATATGGTAAGGTGGTCTAAAGGTCTACCTAGTTGCTATGGTTACTAATTTGATTTCCTGAAATAAACACGTTTTATGAATACGCACACAAAATTTTGCTTTTCAAGGATATAAGTAGGAAATGAATTATTGACAAAAGTTTTATGGTGACTACTCTCAGCATGGCATGGTCCTTCCTGAATTATACATAGGTGATCAGGCCATGTATATTTGAGGGCTAACGATGTGATGCTCATTTTCGTCAAAATGGTGCAAAATAATAGTTTATATGATGAAAGAAATGTATATTATTGTTTTGTAAATCAATAACGAGACAGTTTATAAGGTGATGGTAAAACGATTGTAAGGTAGTTTATAAAATGTTAGTGAAATAATTTGCGAACGATAGTAAAATGGTTTATCGTGTGATAGTGAAATGTTTTATAAAGTTATAATGCTTCAGGGAGTGGTTTGCATGAATAAATGGAAATTTGAAGTAAAGTGACAAATTTTTACGATGAGTTAATTTGATAGATAATTTGAAATCATTCGTACAGTACAACGGGAATTTAAGAGAAGGTACAACGAAAAATTAAAAGATATTACGACACAAATCCTATAGGAAACGAAATCATAGATAGTTCAACCTAAGCTCCACTAGGAAATGTGAGGTTTCTTCCTAAGCATTAGCGTTCCATTCCATGATGTTAGACTTGTTCCTCAGGTTCCAATTCTTCAACTCCAGGCATTCACTATGGTAGTGCCCTTGTTTTCCACATTTAAAGCAAGTACGGGTTCTTTGGCTATTAGCAGTAGTAGGATTCCTAAAATCCCTTGTCTTATGGCCGACTCTCTTGCAGTTCACGCACTTTACAGTGCATGGGCCATTGTGGTGAAACGTGCACTTGTTGCATAACAGTAGGTTTCCAGCATAGTTTTTCTTGTTGATTGGCCCGGCAGTGTGTGCTCTAAACACCTTATGATCTTTGCTTTGGTGTTGGCTAGGGCTTCCATTGTGGTAACCTTCCTACTTTCTCTTGTTGCTAGCATTCTCTACTAGCTTATCCTTCTGCTGTTTGGTTTGGCACATTGACTCGCGAGTCATGCGGGTCTTTGTCTCATAGATAGCAATAGTCTCGATAGCATTAGCCACTCGCTGGGCTACAATCTGCTTGTGTCGGATCCAAGGAAATCACTTCACTTCATAATTAAGAACAAGAAATTAAGGTAGGAGATGATGAGAAATTGTAGAGAGAGAGAGAGAGTAGAGAGAGAAAGTGAGAGAGAATGGGAAGTTACTTGCAAAATGAAAAGTTACAAATGACCAACCCCACTCTCCATCCATGGAGAGTGGTATTTATACCTAGACTAAAAGGCTTACTTGCCTTTAGTATTTCTACGGGCCGGGCTCGGGATTACTTGGGCTTTCGCCCGAACCAGACGTGACCGGTAGCTTTACATTTTAAGAGCCCGTATTACCCGTCTAGCCTATTACAATGTATATGTAATTAATGGACCGAGACCTAAGATAATTAATGAATGAACATCATGTTCGACTCATATTTTTATGAGGCTAACATCTCCCCAAGGTGAGTTCAGTTGTGACATCACCTTTAGGCAAATTGATACCGCAATCAACGGATTTATAGCATACCTTTAGCAGAATTGATCATTAACAACTAAATGTGTACCGCAATCACTGAGTTATAGCACGTGAGTTCCAAATTGATGCAAAAAGGGATTTCAAAAATTTTACAACAACTCGGGCATCGTTAGTGGGGAGCGCTTTTGCTTCAACCCATTTTGACAAATAGTCGATGGCTACGAGGATGTACTTGTTCCCTCGTGAAGACGGGAACGGTCCCATGAAATCGATGCCCCATACGTCAAAGATCTCGCAAACTTGAATTGCATTTTGAGGCATTTCATCACGTTGCGAGATTTTGCCTTGACGTTGACAAGCGTCACACCGTGTGACCAAGTCATGGGCATCTCGGTAAATAGTAGGCCAAAAGAAACCGGCATCAAAGACTTTTTTAGCGGTGTAGTTGGCACCATGATGTCCCCCGGTGGGTCCATTATGGCAAGCCGTGAGGATATCAACGGCTTCTTGGCCGTAAACACACCGCCTAATCATTTGATCCGCACAAATCTTAAACAAATAGGGGTCGTCCCAAAAATAATGCTTTACATCCTTAAAGAATTTCTTCTTTTGTTGGGACGACATCCCTTTTACTACAAAATTCCCCGCATGGTAATTTGCAATGTCGGCAAACCATGGGGTACTTGAATCATTATGAGAAGATATTATTCCAAGGGTCTCGAGAGGAAAAGTTTCATTAATTTCCATTTTCTCGAGATCACCTTCATGAGGATTTTCTAGTCTAGATAAATGATCGGCCGCGAGATTCTCTGCTCCTTTTTTATCACGAATTATAACATCGAATTCTTGGAGTAGGAGAATCCACCGAAGCAATCTCGGCTTAGCATCTTGCTTAGCAAGAAGATACTTGAGAGCCGAGTGGTCCGTATACACTATGGTCTTTGATAAGACTAAGTAAGGCCGGAATTTCTCGAAAGCATATACAACGGCTAATAATTCTTTTTCCGTAGTCGTGTAATGTGCTTGAGCATCCGTCATGGTCTTACTTGCATAGTGTATAGGCTAAAAATGTTTGGTCTTACGTTGCCCCAAGACTGCACCTACCGCATAATCACTAGCATCACACATAATTTCGAATGGTAGGTCCCAATCGGGGGCAACTAAAATCGGGGCTTCGGTTAACTTCTTTTTAAGTATATTAAACGCTTCAATACATTCTTTCGAGAAAACAAACAGAGTTTCTTTTTCAAGAAGATGGGTCATCGGCCGGGCGATTTTAGAAAAATCTTGGATAAATCGACGATAAAACCCGGCGTGACCTAAAAAACTTCTAACACCTTTGACGGAAGTCGGATGAGGGAGTTTAGCTATAACATCAACTTTAGCTCTGTCGACCTCAATCCCGGACTTTGAAATCTTATGGCCAAGGACAATGCCCTCTTTAACCATGAAATGGCACTTCTCCCAATTTAGAACCAAGTTAGTGTCTTCGCACCGTTTTAGCATTTTGTCTAAATTGGAGAGGCAAAACGAGAAAGAATCCCCAAAGACCGAGAAATCGTCCATGCAGACCTCTATTGTTTCCTCGATCATGTCATGGAAAATGGCCATCATTCACCTTTGGAACGTGCCTGGAGCATTGCATAAACCAAAAGGCATACGACGGTAGGCAAACATCCCATAAGGGCAAGTGAAGGTGGTCTTATCTTGGTCTTTCGGGTCAATAGGTATTTGAAAATACCCAGAAAAACCATCAAGAAAACAATAGTATTCATTTCCTGCGAGTCTCTCAAGCATTTGGTCCATAAACGGTAACGGGAAATGATCCTTACGGGTGGCATCATTTAACTTTCGGTAGTCAATGCATACGCGCCATCTCGTAACTAACCGAGTAGGTATCAACTCATTATTATCATTTTCAATTACAGTCATGCCGCCCTTCTTTGGCACACAATGAACGAGGCTAACCCACGGGCTATCGGAGATAGGGTAAATCAATCTGGCATCAAGGAGTTTGATAACTTCCTTTTTGATAACCTCATGTATTTTCGGATTTACCCTTCTTTGATGTTGAACCGTTGGTTTGAAGGCATCTTCCATTAAGATCTTATGAGTACAAAAACTAGGGTATATACCCTTAATGTCAGAGATTTTCCATGCGATTGCCCGTGTGTGTGACTTAAGAACTTTTAGAAGGGCGGACTTTTCTTCATCTTTTAACTCTTTTGAGATTATGACGGGTAACTTATCGGTTCCTTCTAAAAATGCATATTCTAAATGAGAAGGTAAATCCTTAAGTTTAAGTTCTGGTGGTTCTTCGATTGAAGGCTTCATTAAAGTAACATCAACTTGCTTAAGGTCGTCATTCTTCATCGGAGGGAGTGTCGGAGACGGGTCTTCATTTAACAATTTTTCAAGGTAAAGAATGTCTCCCTCCGTGTCGTAATAATCGTCATCTAAATTAGAAAGCTCATCCGGGGTATGTAAGAAAGTCTCAATCTCTTCCAAAATGAAATCTCCTCCTTCAAAAGGAGTGAACGAGGGGGAAGAAGAAGCGATGATAGGATCTGAAGGAGTAGGATTGCCACTTGTCGAACTATCCAAAAATCCAAGCACTTCTTGAGCATACTCCTCACAAGCAACGTCAATGACATTGGCTTGATGAACCGTTTCATCATAATAATCGCGGGAGTATCTCGAAGCGTGCCCGACTTTAAACGTAATGGCTTCATCATTGACTCGAAGAGTCATTTCTTCACCGTGTACATCAATTAATGCACGTGCCATCCTTAAGAAAGGTCTCCCGAGGATGAGAGGAACCCGAGGATCAACTTCGTAATCAACAACAAAGTCAGCCAGAAAATAAAACTTTCTTACTTTTACAAAAACATCTTCGGCGATACTGGTCGGTCGAGTCGTTGATCGGTCCGCAAGTTCGAGTGTCATGCGAGTCTTAGTGAGTTCCGAGAGCGAAAGATGCTTCCATACGGAAAGAGGCATTAGATTAATGCTAGCACCAAGATCGGCCAAGGCTAAGCATTCATCTAGCTCCGGAAAATCACACGGGATGAGAAATTTGCCGGGATCTCTAAGTTTTTCGGGCAACTTTTTAAGGAGTATCGCCGAGCAACTCTCATTTAACGGAGTACTTGCTAATTCAAACAATTTTTCCTTATTACTTAAAAGACTCTTAAACGTTGAAGCAAACTTCGGCATATAAAGAAGAGCATCCGCGAAGCTAATATCGAAGTGTAATCTTTGAAAGATTTGAAGAAACTTCAACATTTGATTATTAGCTTTTTCACGGAGCTTTTGGTCATTAAGTCTCGAAGGATAAGGTATTGATGGTTTAGGATTAGTCTTCGGAGCAACTTCGGGTTCCGGAATCGGGTCTTGGACAACCGGAGGTTGGACGTGTGCGGTACTTCCTAAACTTGTATTTTGCACCTTGTCCTTTGTCGCCTCGGTTTCACGATCCACTTCCTTCGGGAGAGGAGAAGGAGTAGGTGGAATCGTAGGTCCATCATAAGCAACACCACTTCGGGTGGTAATAGCTTTAACGTCACCTCTCGGGTTAGCAACGGTATTACTAGGAAGTGAACCCGAACCCGAGGAATTTTGCATTTGCATATTAGTTAATATGTTCATTATTTGATTGTTTTGATTCTCTATCTTATTGGTTCTTGCATCAATCGTAGATTTGAACTCATTTCGCAATTTCGTCTTCATGTTAGTCATTTGAGTTCGCATGTCTCTCAAAATAGCTTCATTACTCTTCATGTAGCTTGTTAACTCGTTTGAAGGTCCAACTTGAGGCGGGGCTTGATAATTTGGAGCTTGAAAATTCGGAGCTTGATAATTGTTGTTTCCTTGATTGAAATTTTGCCCTCTTCCTTGATTGTTTGAAGCTTGATGATTCGGAGCTTGAAAATTCCCTTGATTTTGATTGTATCGGTTTTGATTATTTTGCACGTTCGGTTGATTGAAACCGGGTGGTCCGAGGTAATTATTCGAACGATAGCTTAGCAAATTACGGTCACCTTGCGGTTGGTAGGAATTACCCCCCGAATTATAGTTACCCGTAGTAGCATAAGCGGCCTCTTGAGTGTAGCCACCGACGGCTGGGCACTCTGTAAAAGAATGAGGACCACCACAAGTCTCGCATTTCGTTTCAACAGTTTTGACCGTTTGTATTTGTCTCATCATTTCTACAAAATTCTTATTCATCATTTCCAATTGTCGAACAACTTCGGGACTCTCGGTAGTCGTAGTAGAAGAGATATTTCTAGACGTCTCGTCTCGAGTTGCTGAAGTGTCCCAATGGTTGTGGTGAGCGGTCATGTTCTCGATCAATTCGTAACATTCTTCTGGTGTCTTTTGCATAAAAGTTCCTCCCGCTGCAGCATTGAGGGTGTCCCAATGACTTAATGTCAAACCATTGTAAAATGTATCAATTTGTGTAACCAAAAGCATGTTATGGTTACGGTTCATGATAAATAGGGATTTCACGGCAATAAGGTAACTTAGGCAATAATATTCAGGCGAGAATCTGGTAGCTTACACCTTGTATACACTTTGAATAACTGAGATAAACAATTTGCACCGTGTACACCAATAGTAAAACATGCAATGTAATTCACCTGTAGATTTTGTAAAACAATCAATAGTAAAAAGGGGGCTATAAACTCACCGTCGAGTGAATGTATATAAACAAAGTATTACACAATAGAAGAAGGGCGTCATGAGGAATCGAGGAACTAATCCAATATAGGTGTATATAAGTCTTAAAACACTTTGATATTTATGGTCGTTTATAGCTCTTACATACTTTTGTTCGGTGCTTATCATAATTAAGAGGTCATGTAGTGACGTTGATGTGGAGCCTAGGACACTTTAAATCGAAATCCAACAACTGTCGATAAGCCAACCGAAGAGGCATCATTATGTAATCCCTTGTAATATTGGTACTTTAATTATCTGATACCACATATAATTTATATATAGCTATTTCACCATATAATCGTTTTTTAGTGAAATCATATTTATAAAGTAAAAACGTTTATAAGTATACTTTAGTAAAGCTGGCGTAACTTTCTCATTTTTAGTCCGTTTCTTTCGTTTCTAACGTCCACGCCTTCGTATTAGTTAAGGTATAAGGATATAAAATTTTCAAAATTTAAGTTTTCTGTTGATAGTGCTTTTACAGTTCATAATAGTATATATTTTTTTTTATAGATTAGTTATCTGTAAATGTCGCGTAACTTATTCGGTTTTAAACATCCGTTTTTAGCGATTTTTTTTCCAGCACGTTCTGTAGTAAAAGTTTGTTTCATATAAAATGTTGTTTTAAAAAATATAATTTCCTATGGATGAATAGTAACTTTTGTAAAAATAGTTTTATAATGTATTTATCGTCGTAAAAATCGTAATAGCGTATCTTCTTCGCAGTTATACAAATCGGTTTTTTCGAGTTTATTTATCATTTTGGAAGAGTCATGAGGCGAAGTATTTTTTAATAATGAAACCCTTCTGTTTGGATTTTCAAATCCAAACAGCCCTTTTTGTATCTTTTATATAATTAATTGTAATACTTGTTTTATATATACTTTCATACAATTTAATAATCCAGAATTCCTTTATAATCTTAATAACTAAATGTCATCTATTATATAGTAAAAGATTCATAATTTTTCCATTTAATTCAAGTTACACAAGTTCATAACTTCACATAAATTCATACACTTTCCTGAATTAATCACTAGTTTATACTTAGACATTTTCCACTTAAACCAACATGTTAACATACTTATAATCTCATTATTCCATGATATTACCAATAACATATCATATGAAAAAGTGTACGAAATCATAATCACATAAGTAAGTTTTCCATTTAACATGTTTAATCCATAAATGGTGATTTAGGGGGGGTTGATATAAAACATTTAAACACATAAAAATGATAATAAGTAAAGACACTAAAGGTTTATAGATACTTATAGTTGATGTCAATGTATGATGAGAAATATGTTCTAAACCCTTGTTTAGATTTATATACCTAAAAGCTATGATTAATCAAGGAACCTAAACCAATCTTCCATTTTTTCTTGAGTTAACACTTGTAAAGCTTAACCTAACCTTCAAACTTCTAGTAGGTATTTAGATATGTTGTGTGTATGATTGTTTAAGTTGTAGAAAATTTTTTATGGGAAAAAAAAGCGGTTATCAAGTTGTGTATAGTTGAGGTTTCTTTGAAGACAGTGAGTAGGGAGGAGGAAAAAAAGAGAGTGTATTTGTTTAGTATTTTAACCTTAAGGAATATACTTGTATGTGGTACTTGACATTGCTATTGCATTTTATATGCTTAGACTAGTCAACAGAACACCATGAGGTTTTTAGGAAAAGTGTGGTCAAGTTTAATAGTCCTATGATGTACATATATAGCTCATTAACACTTATTTCTTTATGTTCATCTAATGAGGTATATCATCCCTTGAAATCAATTTTGGAGGAGTTTGACTCACACACTAGTTATTATCAGATTAATAAAATGTGTGAAATTATTATTGAGGGAAAAAATATGTAAGTTAAAAGTAAGTGTAGTTTTATTTAAATGTGTATACTTGAGAATGTATGATCTAGCTTATTTCTTTTAAGGTAATTTCGGCCCAAGTGATAAATGTGGGTAAAGTTTTATAAATTTTGAGCATTGGGAATAAAAATGGGTATTTGTTGAAGTGTGGATTAATTTTTATGGTTCCGGGTATGCCTAAATGTAGTTAATTGCTAAACGTAATTATTTTACGTAACCAATAAAAATAAAATATAAAAAGTTGATTATTACTTTCGTAAAAATAATATATTGCTTGCTTGACGAAAGCTTTAATTCGTTTGGTGTCCGTTTACGTTAATTGTTGATTTATAGCTTACGCGATTTAACTTAACTATTAAAAATAAAAGTAAACGCGTACGAGAAAAAAATAATAATTAGTAAAATAGATGACGTCGTAAATGACCTGAAAATACGGAATGTTACAGTCGCCTCCGGTTAGAAGAGCCTTGTCCTCAAGGCTCAAGTTGCGGCACTTGAGGAAAGTACGGTTGGAGAAAAGATTTCGGTTATTTCTTTCCGGAATTAGTCTTCACATTCCCAAGTATATCGCTCCTTGACTGAGAGTTCCAATGAACTTGACCATTGGATTCTTTTTCGCTTTAGCTTCTTAAATCCGCTCTACGGATCTCTATAGGCTCTTCGAAAAACGCAGAGATTTTTCAGCAATCTCGATCTCATCCAAAGGAACTCTGAACATTGGTCTCAGCCCAAGCATTTCTGAGGTATAGACACATGAAACGTAGTAGTAGACACAACTAAGCTCTTGGGGTAATTTCAGACGATATGGCTATTGAGTCCCAACCACACTACACTATTTCAATCGGTCCCATCATTAACGTGGTGCAGCTTTTTCTTTCTTCCAATCGTACCACACCCTTCCATGGAGATAACTTTAGTAACACTCTGGTGTATTCCAAATTTGTTTTCAATAGGTTTACGCCTCTTATGAGCATAGAATTTTCTGGCGACTCTTCGCCGTCTTTCAATCTTTCCTTAATCTTGAACAATCTTTTCTAGTCTTTCTTTACATAATTTTGGTTACAATAAGCTGACTTTCTCCACTTCGTCCATATCACAGAGGGATCTACATTTCCGCCCGAACAGAGGCCTCGAATGTGTGCACAATTAATGCTCATGTAGTAAGTTTTTTTATAAGAAATATCAATCATGGAATATGAGTTATCCCAAATGCCACCAAAATCCATAACCACAAGCTCGAAGCAATATCCTCAGGTTGATTGTACGCTCACTGTGAACGTTGGTCTGAGGGTGGTAAGTGTACTCATTATAGTCTTATTTTTTTTTTTTTGTTTTTTTTTTTTTTTTTTTTTTTACCCAAAGCTTCCTAAAAAGCTTGCCATAGTGTGACGTGAATAGACCTCCACGAGTCTAAAATGATTAACACCGGCACACCATGTTCTTTCGCTACATTTCCTCCTTTTGGTATATATCTTTGCTAATTTCCTTGTTTTGAGTCTTCACGAATAGGTAAGAAGTGAGCCGACTTGGTTAATCTATCCACAACGACCCAAATCGCATCATGCCCACTGCTACTTTTAGGCAACTTTGTGACAAAGTCCATTGTTATATTTTCCCATTTCCATCAGGAATTTCTGGTTGCTGAAGAAATCCTAAAGGTTTCTTGATGTTCGGCTTTATGTTAGAACATCCATAAGAATCTGCTAACATACTCAGCAAATGGTCTCTCTTCATTCAGCCACATTAACAAGTCTCTCAGTTCATAGTTACATTTATCAGCACCCGGTTGTACTGAATATCTAGTGATGAGCTTCCATCCATGATCAATTTCCTTTACATCACCAACCGATGGAATCAATAGATACCATCAAAGAAGTAAATTTCACCATCATCTCGTTGCTCAAAGTGTCTTTCTAATCCTCTTAGCCATTCAGTTGGGGCTTTGAGATCCTTGGAAGCTTCGCTCTGCGCTTCCAAAATCTTAGTCTTAAGTCCAGAATGAATTAGTTAATTTACTCATAGCCATACTCGTATTGGCTTGAAGTCTTTCTTTTTATGGCTCAAGGGCATCTTGCCCACCACGTTTGATGCCGGGTGGTATTTGATCTCACACTCGTAGTCACTGAGTAGCTCGATCCACCGCCTTTGGCGCATATTTAAATCTTTCTGGTCAAATATGTACTGGAGACTCTTGTGGTCAGTGTAGATAACACTTTTCGTCCCATAAAGATAATGTCTCTAGATTTTAAGAGCGAACACCACCGCACCCAATTCCAGGTCATGGGTGGTATAATTTTTCTCATGCTTCTTCAACTGTCTTGACGTTTAGTACGCTATCACTTTGCCTAGCTGCATCAGCACGCACCCAAACCTTGTTTGATGCGTTAACAATAGACTACAAAGTCGTCGGGTCATCAGGGTAGTGCTAACACAGGAGAATGCATAGTTTCTCCTTCAGAATTTGGAAAGCTTCATCTTGCTTATCGCCCCACACATAAGCCTTATTCTTTTGAGTCAACAGGGTGAGGGGCTTGGCGATCTTGGAGAAATTCTCAATAAATCTCTGGTAGTAACCCGCCAATCCTAAAAATGAACGGATTTCAGTTGACGATTCAGGAGTCTTCCAGTTCTTGACAGACTCAACCTTGCTAGGATCACGTGGGGAGACTATTACGGTTTGAAACACATTGTCATAAAGGAATTGAACGTCTGTGTAAACAAGATTCGCTCTTTGAAGATTTGGCGTAAACTTTTCCTTATTGAGTGAGTCTAAATCAATTTCTGGTGGACTTCATGCTATTATTCTGACTTTGGTTGTTAAGATGTCGTCATATGAACATCACATTACAAATTTGGTCCAAAATACGGCTTGCAGACGCGGTTCATTTAAGTCCAAAAATTGCTGGCGTGTTTTTGTCATTCAAATTGCTTATGAATGTGAAACTCAAAATGCCCATATCGGGTTCTAAACGCGGTCTTCGGTATATCTTCTTCTCGGACTCTCAACTGATGATATCCCGAGCGAAGATCGATCTTGGAGAAACAACACGCACCTTGTAATTGGTCAATAAAGTTATCAATTCTGGGGGAGAGGTACGGTTCTTTATAGTCAAATTGTTAGTTCCCTGTATCAAATACACATTCTCAGCGAACCGTCTTTCTTATTGACAAAGTGCAAGGTGCTCACACCATGGTGAGTGACTTGGTCGAAATAAAACCCTTCTCTTGAAGTTCTTTAAGTGCAGTTCGGACAATTAACAATTTCTGAAGGGGCTAACCGGTATGGAGATCTAACAACTGGCGATGCGCCTGGAATCAGATCAATGCGAAAATTCTATCTCTCGCACAAGAGGTAAACCTAAACAGTCGTTCTTGGAAATTACCTCAGGGAAGTCCGGACTACACGTATGTCATCAAGTTTTTTCATCAGCACTGATACTGAAAGTGAACCAAGATCCTTTTCCGGCCCTCTCGCCTTGAACTCCCAAGATCTTGCCATTCGGAGAGGGAATACGGGACAATCTCTCTTATAATAATCGGTGAGAGATCAGGTGATATGCACCAATCCATTACAATGATAACATCAAAACTTCCTAGCAGGGGTTGGCAACACAAGTCATATTTTGAACACGTGATTTAACAAGGGACTAAGGTGCTGCAACTACCGTAAAAATGGTATTGGTGCTAACAAATTTTCCGTTGCTAAATTCGATTTCCCAAAACTAGTGTTTAAAGTGGATAGGGGCATTTTTTATCAAAATGTGTAAACGTGCAAGAAGATACAAAACTCCTTCTCAGTAACCGAATCAAGAGAATACAAGCGTATTGTATCATTAAGTAGAAAACGTTACCCCGTGACACATTCGGAATTCTGCTGTGGTTTTTCATCCACAGTAAGTCTCTACCCACGAGCTTATCATTCTGCTTGGTTCCTGCTTTCGGACATTTTTCCTTGATTGAAATGTACCTTCTCGGACCATACCCGAAAAACATGTAACATTCTGATGGAAGTCCATTTCTGCACCGTGAAGCCTAATCTTACAATCTTCTCAATTGTAACCTATTCTGATGACTGATCTCTCCTTTTTGGCACTTTGGAGGACACGGTCCATGAGGGTGTAAGATTCACCGGTTGCATCTTGGTAAATTTCCAGCATAAAATCTTTCCTCCAGCCTGGGGCTGCATGAGCATATGCCCTGACCAATTTTGGTCTCCTGTTTTGTTTGATGGTGATTGATTGTTTTTGTTTCGGTTACGGTTATTGTTGTTGTGTGGTTATTTGTTTGTTGTTTAGGTTTTGTTGTAGTTTGGTTATTCGTTGTTGTTGTTTCATCTAGTTTTCTTCCATTTCCTTTTATTGCTTTCCCCAATTCTTGCAGCCCTACCCTGAACTGCTTGCTCGACTAGTTCACGGGCCATGTTGATTGCCTCATGCAGAGTTGCAGGTTTTGAAGAAGTGATATTTCCTTTGATTCTTTCAGGAAAACCACGAACATACTTCTCAATCTTCTTCTTTTCAGTGGGCACCAATTAGGACACATCAAGGCCAGCTCATGGTAAACGTTTGTTGTATTGCCTCGATTGTCATCTCCTTTCAGAGTCAGAGTTCTACGGAGTGATTGGTTCCGATCTTTTGGTATTATCAGTTGGTATGGGAGTTATTACTGTGGTCATTCGTAGCTTTCACGTTGCTGGGGAGAGACTGGGGAGGGGCTGTATGCTGGTGATTGTAAAATTGGAGGTTATGGGACGTTAAGCTATTACACTGGGTATATAATACCCTTGTGAAACATCGTAACCCGATTAAGGGCAAATGTGATTTCGGATATGTGGATGAAGGAAGAACATGGGGATTTGGGCTTTATAGGGCCAGAATGCAGGGAGGGCTAAATTAGGGATGGGGGGAAGTATCGGAGATGGCATAGGGTTTGTCGGAGATGGGAGGGAATGGAATGTTGGGAAGGTGTTTTTAGTTATGAATGGACGAGAGGGTGTCTACTGGGACGAATGGTGGGGGGGGATGGCGGTCTAATACTGTTGGGGAGGGTAGGGATGGAGTGGAGGGGAATGTGATGCATTGGCTTGGGCCTCATAATTTTCCAAGTGTCTTCCTTTAAAAGTATTTCTTATTTATTACGCAGGTGGCATGATTCTGGCAAAACAAGTACACAATTCGTTGTGAATTTGGTAAAAGTCTTGCAGGAGTCATGGCACTGGTAAATAATGTGAGAATGATTTAACATATCAATAAAATTAATCAGGATAGTCTCATATTTTTATAAATTGATTGGATAGAATATAGATATTGATATGTTCTAAAGATAGACATTAGAGAATCGAATTTAAACACTTGTATTTATATATCTATTGATTTTTTATAATGCAATAATGAATATCGGGAAAAAGTAAAGTAAGGATAGGGATTCTGGCCACGGAGCGTGGATATCGGATTGCGATGAAGGATTCTATATTTAAAAATGAAAGGAAAGAAAATCTTTAAACTTTGTTGTTATAGACTAGGTTTTGAAAGTGTACACGTTCCCGGATAACTGGCTTGTGACGGTAACCTTCAATATAACACCCCAAAATCAGACAGTAGAAGGCGGAATGGTAAACTATTGGGGTGTTACGTCAAAGTACAACGATAAACGATATAGGAATCGACTTTAAATGGATGTTGTAGATAAGATTTATTTCGATGCCATAGAAAAATTCAGAGTTTATATATTAGGTCCCCATATGTTTTAAAAGGTCTCATAAACATTTCAGTACATATTTAATTAAACAATAGCTTCTTAATACCAAAAGATGACTTAAGTTTCTATAAAGATAATAAAAAGTTGCAATGAATATATAGATAAACACAGGAATCCGTCTCATTGGTAATACGCCCGGCTCCCCTCCAATATTCATACCCTTGGACCCTAAAATTACATGCTTAAAAAGTAACACAAAGGTTGAGGTGAAATATAGGTTTTATCGGTAAAAAGGTGTGGACCACAAGTTCGAAGTAATAGTAGTCCTTTGTAATTAAAATTGAGTAGTCCAAAACCGGTTTTTATTACACTAGCTCATGACCCCGATGCCCTTAACTAGATTTGTGCCTTCCAATGGAATATTGATGCTTGCCTAACAAACCTAACACCTCTCAATGTTAATTGCCCTTGATCAAACTTAGTCGACACATGGAAACGTTGAGGATTGTCAGATTCCGGATAGATTCTATCCACAAACATAGTGCTTATAACACATTGCAATTAATGTTCATGATAATAGGCGACTTCCGGCAATTAGGTAACTTAGCCAATAATAATCAGGCAGTAATTGCGATAGCATCAACCTTGTAAACAACATTGAAACACTTAGAAAAACACTTGTTTCCAACCTACGGTAAAACACAGCAATGTAATTCACCTACGTAGTAGATTTTGTAAATAACAATCACCATAGTAAAAAGGGCTACTGAGGGTAGGGCCATGGGGCGGTGGGGGGCTCGGCTAGGTGGCTATAAAACTCACCTCGAGTGAATGGTAATCAACAAGTGTTAACATAGACCAAAAGGGCGTCACGAAGGAATCCGAAGGCAACCTAATCCAATATAGGTCGTATAAGTACCATAAACACTTTGATTATTTATAGGGAGTAAAACAAGTAGATAGAAATGGGGCTATGAACTCACCTCGAGTGAATGGTAATCAACAAGTATTCACAATAGAAAAATGCGTCACGAAGGAATCCGAAGGCAACCTAATCCAATATAGGTCGTATAAGTACTAAACACTTTGATTATTTATAGGTCGTATAGCTCATCATACTATCGTTCGGGCTATCATAATTAAGAGGTCATGTAGTGACGTATGAGGAGCTAGGACACTTTAAATCGTAAATCCAACAACTCGTCGATACGCCACCCCGAAGAGGCCTCATTATGAAACTCCCTAGTAATATAGTACTTTGATTAACTAATACCACATATAATTCTATATAGCTACATCACCATCTAATCGTTTTAGTGAAATCATATTTATAAAGTAAAAACGTTTATAAGTATACTTTAGTAAAACTGGCGTAACTTTCTCGTTTTTAGTCCGTTTCTTTCGTTTCTTACGTCCACGCCTTCGTATTAAGACGAGTTATCAAAATATAACATTTTCAAAATTTGAGTTTTTCTGATGAATAGTGATTTTACTGTTCATAACAGTTATATATTTATTTTTATAGATTTAGTTATCGTAAATCTCGTAAATGTCGTAACTTATTCGTTTTAACTCCGTTTTTAGCGATTCTTTCGAGTACGTTCTCGTATTTAAAAGTTTTATCATATTAATGATGTTTTAAAAATATAAGTTTCTGTGGTGAATAGTAATTTTTATAAAAATAGTTTTATAAAAGTATATATTTAACGTAAACTTGAAATCGTCGTATCTTTTTCGTTATAAATCGGTTTTTCGAGTTTCTTATCATTTTGGAATCGTCATGAGGTGTATTATCTTTATAAAATGTAAAACCTACTGTCTAAAACACGAATTAAAACAGCCCACAAATGTCTTTAACCTCACATGAAATCATAAACTTTCCTTAATTAACTTTTAATCACTAGTTTATACTTAAACATTTTCCACTTAAACCAACATGTTAACATACTTATAATCTCATTATTCCATGATATTACCAATCACATATCATATGAAAAAGTGTACAAAATCATAATCACAAGTAAGTTATCCATTTAACATGTTTAAAACCCTAAATGGTGATTTAGTTATATAGAACATGTAAACACATAAAAATGATAAAAGTAAAGACATAAAGGTTTATAGATAACCTTATAGTGATGTATGATGATGAGAAATATGTTCTAAACCCTTGTTTAGATTATAAACCAAAGCTTGCACAATCAAAGGAACCCTAAACCCTAATCTTCCATTTTTCTTGCTTAACACTTATAAAGGCTTAACCTAACCTTCAAACCATCTTAGTAGGTCTTAGATATATTGTGTGTATGCTTGTATAAGTGGTAGAAAAATTTATATGGGTTGTGTATATTGAGGGTTTTGAGCCGTGAGCTAGGGAGGAGGAAAAGAGAGTATTTGTTTGATTTTCACCTTAAGGAATATCACTTGTATGTGTTACTTGCATTGCTAATGCATTATATATGCTTAGACTAGTCAAAAGAACACCATGAGGGTTTTTAGGAAAAGTTTGGTCAAGACTTACTAGTCCTAAGATGTACATATACTAGCTCATTAACACTTATGTCTTTATGTCCCCTAATGAGCATATCATCCCATGAAATTATGGAAGAGTTTGACTAGTTATTATCTTGATAATAAAATGTAGTGAAAGTATTATTTGAGGTGAAAAAATGTGTAAGTTAAAAGTAAGTGTAGTTTTATTTAAATGTGTATACTTGAGAATGTATGATCTAGCTTATTTCTTTTAAGGTAATTTCGGCCCAAGTGATAAATGTGGGTAAAGTTTTATAAATTTTGAGCATTGAAACTAAAAATGGGTATTTGTTGAAGCGTAGATTAATTTTGATGGTTCTGGGTATGCCTAAATGTATTTATTTACGAAACGTAAACGTTTTACGCAACCAATAAAAATAAAATATAAAAAGTTTATTATTACTTTCGTAAAAATAATATATTGCTTGCTTGACGAAAGCTTTAATTCGTTTGGTGTCCGTTTACGTTAATTGTTGATTTATAGCTTACGCGATTTAACTTAACTATTAAAAATAAAAGTAAACGCGTACGAGAAAAAATAATTAGTAAAATAGATGATGTCATAAATGACCTAAAAATACGGAATGTTACAATTTTCAGTTTGATTTACTGTTTCATATCTTCCAAAAAGTCGGTGGTCCGATCGGTTAAGGCGGTTAAGTCCGGTTTTGACCAGTGGCTCATGCCTAACCATAAGGTGAAACCAAAGTCATGAACTTTTTTGCATTTTTGCTAAACTTGACTGATGTGAGAATCAGCAAAAAGTTCAATATAGACCCAATATTTGTCATAGACCCAATGAATCAATCATAGTCACTCATTTTTTCATCAAAAATAAAAAAACCCACTTTCTACCTTTTTTTTAAAATTAAATATCTCACACACTGTTAATCGTTACGCAAAACAAAACATACCATCGCGACAAGATTGATTCATTGGATCTATGACAAATAAAAGGTCTATGTTGATCTTAACTCGTGAGAATCAAGCTCAGACGCCTTCAGTTGGCCAAAGACATTGTAATGCATTTGTATATACAAATAAAAAAGGGTAAGTAACTCCTACTACCGTCTTTCATGGGTTATGGGTCCAAATATTGTCTTCCACGGGTTATGAGTCCCAATACCGTCTTCCACAATGTATGGGGGAGGTTGAGACGTAGACAGCCCTAACCTTACCAAAGGTAGAGAGAATGCATCCGGTTCTACCTAAGGTAGAAAAAGACCTTCGGCCTTGTAGGGGGTGAGGATTAAACCCTTGACCTTTGTCTCCAGAGGCAAGGGTGTTAACCACATGATGTGACACCCCATAAATTTAATGCCAATATTTTAACCGTTTCCGTTTAGTATTTTAAATTTTATAAGTTACGTGTAATTTCTACGTTTTACGGGGAAGTTTTCCACGTTTATCTGAGAATTGTTACCGAAAGCATTTCGGGTTGCTATATATTGTATTCTTTCGATAATGGTCGCGTTTTTACGTTTTAAGTTGATATCTAAAATTTCATAATTTTTCGTGAAGCTTTTATGCGTTTTTAGTATTTGCGTATTTCGGGTATAACTAGTAACATTTAAATGAGGATACATACAAATGGGAAATTAAATCCACCACCTTGCATGAACTCCCCCAAAATATAAAGATCAAATTGGTCCCCCCTTGGTGCCTTTTGTTTGCGTCCCAAACACACACATGCATTCAAAATTTTCAAGCTTAAAATCTAAGCTAGGTTCATTGTATCATTTCATTTCCAACACACTCTCTCTCTAAAGAAAAACACACACTCTTTCCTTCTCTTCTTTCTTGATCACGTTCAAAAACAAACACCCCTTTAAATTATATATTTTTGGTTTTTGATGAAGAACATTTGAAGATTTAGTGGTTTGGGTTGATCATTAGTGTTATTTGGGTATTCTTAAACAACGTTTGGGTTGTATCTAGTCTTTAATCACCTTCTAATCATCTTTCTTTTGTAAATCATCTATTCTACATAAATCTTGTACTTTTGATATCCTTATAATGCATAAACATGAGATGTACAACTCTTTTTGTAAAAATCAAGGTTTAAAAAAACTACATAAACCCTAAAAAGGTTTAGCTAAGGTTTGAAAATAAATAAAAGAAAGACAAGGATAGTGAAGTTTTGTGATTGTGGTTGTTTTTGTGTAATAAAAATTATGTCTATATGCTTATTTAATGTTTCGCCTTATTTTTAAGCTCTTGAAGAGCTTATTGGGCTTATATTTGGTTCGGCCCACAAAAGAAACAAAAGGGAAATGTTGTTTAGCTTATTTCGATTCGGCTTATATATTTCTAGCTTATTTCATGACTTATTTGATAAAGACAAAGTGTTGAGCTTATTTGGCTTAACAAACAAGCCCAAATATGCTTAACGAGGTTTTAAGTCACGTCCTATAACCAAAAGCCCAAACCATGAGCTTAACCCATAAGCCACATGGTTCGGCTTATGTCTCTTGGCATATTGATGGCTTATTGATAGCTCATTCAAGAACCAAGAGCTTATTTGATACCTTTTTGGCTTAACGGACTTAGCAAATAAGCCCTTTTGAGCTTATAAGGTTTCGACCCAACATATGAGCCCAAACCGTGGCTATAAGCCTACGGTTGGCTTATTAGGTTGTTTAACTTGACTTATTTGAGCTTATTGATAGCTTACTAATAAGTCGAGTGCTTATTTACTTAACGGGTTGCTTATCAGACATAATGGGTAAGCTTAAACCTACTTATTTGGTTTAAAGGGCCACGACCCAGTGTAAGACAACACACCACGTCTTTAGGCCCAAGGTGTAGCTTATTGGATAAGCTCGTGTATAGTTATTTGATAATATTCGAACTTGGATACTAAACGTTTGCTTATTTCAGACTTTTCATTTCACGGATCATCTCTTTAGGCTTATTAGGCCTAAAAGCCTAATAAGGATCCGAAACAGTTTTTAACTTGATTATTAAGGGATTTGATAGTATAGTAGACTTTATTTGCAAAATATATCTTTAAAAGTTATTTGAAATTGATTTAAATAAAGTCTACGACTTTGGAAAACGTGTAAACACGAACAGGTCATGCCGAAATTTCTATAAAATCTTTATACTTGGAAAAATATTTTGAAAACGTTATTATTAAAACATCTTGACTACCTATAAGGGAAAGGGGTAAGATGCCGAAATATATATATATATAATCCGGATCGATTGAAAAGGTTTTTATTTTGAGAAGATTGAGAAGGTTTTCAAAAATGATAGATTTTTAACTTT
>BQNB010002309.1:0-65894 GCA_026074375.1 Tanacetum coccineum
TTAGAAAATATCTAGTTTTTTCATTAATCAAAATATCTTTTTTTCTAAAATCTTTTCTCTCTCAACTCTCTCTCACCTCTCTCTCTCTTTTCGATTCTCTCTCTCTCTCTAATTTCTTGTTTCGTGTTGTGTGTTACAAAGTGAAGTGTTAATCGGGATCCTACAGTAATTAACGTGGTTGGGTTCCGCTGAATTAACATTCCTAGATGATGATTGTGCCGAACCTGGATCTCCAATAACAAGGTTATGTGAAGGATGTAGAACATCATGATTGATTGGGGGGTCTTCATGAGTGGGTTCTTCTGCAATTACTTGATGTTGGACTGGATGATGCATATCGGATGTTGACGATGAAGCACTTATAGACGGTGCATCTTGAGCAATCGTTGTAGACAAAGATGTACCTGGTGGAACAACTTGAGCGTTAATTTCAGTAGCAGAAGGTACTGGTTCATTGACTCGAGATTGTTCAAGGTGTTCATCAAACATTGGTTGAAATAACATCTCCAGCTCTTTATCTGTTGGAGCAAACCCTAATTTGAGTTGTCTAGGGGTCATAATGATAGGCTCGGGTCCTGAACTCATGCGTACGTGAGCCATTGTCTCATGCATCTCATCGAATGTGACGTGAATTGTTTCCATTAATCGACGAGTTCTCTTGTTGTAGATTCTATAGCCCTTCCTGCTAGGAGCATACCCAACGAAAATCCCAATGTCAGCTTTGGCTTGAAATTTTCCTAGATTTTCGCTATCATTTGTAGGATAGCACAGAGCACCAAATACTCGGAAGAATGTAAGATCAGGCTTGAAGAATACTAGTAATCTAATGAATCAACCAAGAACAAGAAGTGAGAAACTTGGATGGAATGGAGGAATGTATTATGAATGTATGAAAACAAATGGAACAACCAAAATGAACAACCAACCCTCTCCAACGTGCTGCTTCCACAAGTGTAAACGATTCGTCTTTAGACAACCCGTTTTGTGGGAGTTCTCAAAATAAGACTTTTGATGAAATATGCCCAACACCTTTATAGTATTTAACATAACTGGGTTTGACATTCAGTACCATTACTGTTGCTTCATGTACAAGACTGTTTTATTGAGACCAACCTGTATTTGCTTAAGAAAGTTGATGACAAACTCTGGAGTTTCATCCTTTGATCTCAAAAACTTTACCCATGTGAATCTTGAATAGTCATCCACGATGACTAAAATGTATTTTCTATCCCATTAATACTCTGGACTCTCATTGGACCACACAGATCCATGTGAAGGGTATGAAGAACTTCCATATTTGTGTTTTTAGATTTTGGTTTATGGGAGAACTTCTTGCTTTTTCCAAGTTGACAGGCTGAGCAAAGATGATCTTTTTCAAACTTCAATCTTGGTAGACCTCTAACCAGATCTTTTCGAGCAAGATCATTGATTGTGCCGAAGTTTAAATGGTTTTTTTTTTTAAAAAAACCGAAAACCGATGCCACGAACCAGTTATTTTGGACTTGGAAGCTTTGACAACAAGCATAGTGGAGAAGTCCTTCATCAATCATCAATCGATATCATGTGTACAAATTGGGTGCACAACTACCTTTAATAAGTCAGCACATTAATATCACGAACAAAGCAAATGCTTTCTGAAGGCAACTACAAGATCAGAAATTACAAAATGCCCTACAGAGAATAGAGTTGAGTCCCCAAGTCCCTCCGACGTAGTATACTCTGGAGATCCACACTATCACCAATAACATATATCTCCATAAACCCATGATAGCTCGAAGTGATCATTCCCGAATTTGACTGTCCCGATGAACTTTTCCACAAAGTCTGAGCTTTGACGATTCCCCATCATATTTTTTGAACAGCCCGAGTCCAGATATCCAAAGGATGACTGTACGACCTGCATTTGAAAATATCGAGTGTGTAAGAGTCTGAATTTCGGTTCCCCAATTTTTGTTGGGGTCCTGGTGGTTAGCAGTTATGATAGAACATTGCACAGAAAGCTTAGTTAAAGGGCACAGTTCGCCTAAGGCAAATTTCTTTCCTGTGGGTCTCCATTGATAACCACAATTAAGTTTTCCTAAGGACAGAAGGGGGCAACTTTTCTTTCCTGTGGAGTCCCATTGATAACCAACATTAGCAAATAGTTTGCCCGTTGCTTTCCAAACCTGCTTGGTCTTGTTTAAACTGTTATCAGACAGTTTGCCTTTTGGTTTCCAGATCTGCTTCCCTTTATTCAAGACAATTTTAACAGTGGGGGTAGCATTCACAGAATTCAAGATATTAACAACACACATTTCATGACTTGCAGAGTTTAAACCATATGTTTACAAGTTTTGCACACAGATTCAGAATTCGAATTAATTACAACACGCTTAGAGCTAATGCTAGAATCAACCCGATTCACTTTTGTCCATACTGACTTATTTGTCCTAGGGTGGTCTTCTACTTTCTTCTTATTCTCAGTCTTAGCAGGCAGGATCCTATTTTTCTTTGTATTGCTTCTAGGCTTTGATCCGCTTGCTTCAGTGGAACTGTTTTTACTCCTGTAGAGAACAATCGATGGGGACATTAGTCTGTTTGAACTTTTCTGGTGCACTTCGTGTTTCTGTGTGTTATTAGTTGAAGTTCCGGTTTTGATCATTTAAAAGTAACCTTGCTTTTTCCTAGTTACAAGGGTAGAGGGACCTTGTATCTCTTTCATTTGAAACTTTTTTGGGCAAGTGCCAATCACATATTCTAGCAATTCTTGAGATAGCTTAGTGTATTAACAAGCATAGTTAAGTGCATTATCCAGTGGTTTAACTACTCTAGCTTCCTCTACAATCTCCCTAACTGTTTCTACACTCTCCTTAAGATGGTTGATATAGGTTTAAATGAGCATCACCTAAATGTTCTTAAGGTATGCGGGATGGGCTTAACAACAATGGCATACATGCCAGGCGCAAGAACTTTTGGTTTGACAGAGTCACTAGTGACACAAGACACTTTGCTTTTCAACTGAGCCTTTAGACTCTCAATTTCATTTAACATGGTAGATGTCTTTTCTCTAGTGTGAACACGCGTAATCTTAATGGAGTCATACAATTCCTTGATAGATGTTGCTGTCACCTTTTCTATTTCTGCTCTAAAACGTTCATTTTGTTCAAGAAGATCAGTGACATCGTTAGCATTATAAGGTTCACAACTTCTGTCATTCACATTAGAGACTAGAACTTTTAAGTCTCTAATCACGTTGTCTTTTTCTTGAATCTGATGTTCGAGATTCTTGATCTTAAAGAATGAGTTAAAATCAGGAGCTTCCTGTGATGTTTGTGATTTGTTATTATCAAAACTTTCTTGAAGATGTTGATACTTTAATTGCAAATTTAGGTATTCCCTTTCAAGTTTTGAAATAGTTTTTGACTCATTATGACTTTAAGACCTCTCAGCTTCAAGATCTAGACAACGTGATTTTTTCCACATCATACAACATTGATTCGACTAAACAATTAGAATCAGATTCTCATTCATGAGAAAGTTTCTTTACAATTTCAGTACATTGCTTGTTTACAGTATTCTGGTCCACTTCGTCATTTATTTGATCAAAAATTTCTTCCATTACTTTAACTTCTTTAAAGAGGGTTGTTTGAACTCCTGCAAAGTGTTCTTTAAGAGTTTTGAAAAATGGAATAACTTCAGTGAGGTAACATCTTTTGTTTGCTCAAAACCCTCTTTCCCTCTGTAACACCTGTCCGGGGTGATTCTCTTTTTGTAAGTTTTGTAATTCCGTAAGAAAGTTTTGTGATGTATAAAGATTAATTTTCACTTGACTTTTTGTATGAAGAACCCTGGGGACAAGCTTGACAGGTGTATTGGGTGGATACACATCAATGCTGAAATGGTCTTAGACCTGAGTTTCAGCCTTTTTACCAAAATATCTGTTCTGGGGTCAGATTTCTTTATGGAGTAAAGGTTGCAAGAAGGTTCTCCTTCGAGTAATCTGGGGGGAGGGGGCAATCCTAACTTTATTTTCCACACATAAAGGGCTTTGCATTTTCAACAACATTCCTTTCCTAGTTATCTTAGCTATCTCACGAGTATCCTCTGAGTCATGTACAACAGTGGGTGTATGATTGGTCGTGACAAGTACATGACCATTATACAGAGCAGAATGAGCTTGCTTTGCACGAGTGAGATATAAGGGATTTTTGTAGCCTATTGCTACCTTGTTCTTTTCATCATAAAACGATTTTGGTTTACATAACATGTGAACCGTTTGAACAGACTGATCTTGTTTGTATAATCTATCTTCAACCTTTTCTTTTAGCCTTTTTATGTCTAAAAACTCTTCAAGGAATTTGTCTTCTTTTTGTTTAAAATCCTTTTTCAAAATGGTTACTTCTTCTGTCTTTGACTTATAATGGCCAACGGTAGAACTAAGTAGTATTTGTACTGAATGAAGTTCTGATTTTAAAGAAGTTTCCTTTCTATTTCGGTCTGAGATAATTATTCTCATTTGTTCATCAATTTTTCGTTCTCTATCAGTTAATTCAAACTTTGCCCGTTTTTCATACTCCCCGACCAGTTCCTTATATCTCGCAAGTTCAGAGGTCAATGAATCATTAACTACCTTGTCTGGCTTATTTGCTAATCTACTTTGTACACCCTGTTGAACACCCTCTTCATGCATTTCATTGATAATTGACATTAATGCATCATTTTGTACAGAAGATACATTACTTTGTACACCATTTTCTTCGTTGTCTTCCAGATACTGATTATACGGAATAATATTACTATCACTCGTATATTCAGCATTAGAGTCAACAACGTAGTTGTGTTGTACATCGTTTTGCATCTCGTGTACTTCATGATACTCATCCATATGATCTACAAAGGTATCATGATCTTGTACCTCAAATGGAGTATTCGAGTCATGTGATGGCCCGGCTTCATCGTAGATTGGATCTTCAGATGAAAGATTTACCATGAACATGGTCTGTACATTAGGAGCCTCATCAACATCAGAGTCGAATATTGATCAGCTTCAAATATATGATCCACATTGAGTGCCAAATCATTCTCGGGTGAATCATCCACATCATCATCAAAGTTGGTAACCTGTTCTCCTGCAAGAAACAACGACTGTTCTTCATCCAGTACTGCACCATTCTCCTGGGCTTGCATTAGTAGCATCTTGTCCTTGAAGTAGTCTGAATCTTGAAGTCGCTTTGGCCTTGGACATTCTCATGCTATGTGCCCTAGTCCGTTACAGTTGTAGCACTTAATGGGTTTACTTGACCAGGATTAATAATGCCTCCTCTGTTCTGACCTCCTACATTCCCAGCTACAACATTTCCTCTTGCATTGTTTCTCTGAAATGATCTTCCTTGATTATTCGCATTGTATCTTCCACGGACATCTTGAACCACAACTCTACCGTCTTGAACCGTAGCTTTGTTCCTTGCATTAGACGACGTTCTAAGTTGATTGTTTGTTTGAGGAAGATGTGATTTGTATGATTGAGTGAGGAGGGCAAGTGAGTTGGATAAACTTTCAATCAAGTTTTCAGTTGAAGAACTTCCTGAGTCTAGTTGAAAGTTGTCAGCAGGAGATGGTTCATTTGAGGATTGAGGAGACTTGGATGATTGTGTTGGATACTGCTGAACTGAGGCATTCGACACTAGTGCCAAAGGATCATTAGTTGGTTGAAGGAACCTTTCCATCATTGTTCTGTTCTCATTAGCATGTACCTCATGTTGCTTCAAATAGGCATAAAGCTGATCAAAATTAGACTCCTTCAAACCTCTATTAAGTTTGACTTCAGTTATGAATCTACTCCACTCAGGTAGCATGTTGTTCACAAACTTAGAGTTAAGCTGCATCCTGGGCATGGTCATCTTGATGTTTCTCATGTCATTAATGAGCTTCGTAAACCTAACATAGTATCCTTGAATGGTTTCTCCTTTGATTTGACGGAAGTGTTCAAATTCATCGTATAATTGAGATTCCCGGTCATCCTTTGTTAACTCAGAACCTTCCAGAATCATCTTCACTTGATGAGTGTGTAATTCTTTTGGTATACACTTGAAGTAAAAGATATTCGTAGCACGAATGTCATCCAGACTTTATACCTAACCTTTTCTTCACATGAAAGGTCTGTAAAGACTCTACACGTTCTGGACCAAGTTGAAGTGTCACCCTCAGATTTCTTCAGCACCTTCAGCAGGAAATTTGTATGAACTTCCCATTTGAAATGGACCTTCAGTAATCGATGTCATAATGTTCTCTCCATTATATTTCCCAGACGATACAAGACGAGGCGTTGTTGCCAAGATCAAAGTCTGTTCGTTCAAGCATTGGGGGGCGGTGTATCGGAACCGGCATACCAAATATCTTCTGACAATATTAGACGTCTTGATGTATTTGGCTTAGAATGCAATGAACGTTCACAGGATTTTAATACAATCTAAGATTTAAAAACCGATAAGAAGTTTACCGGATATTACAAAATCAATTAATAACCGGAAAATGAATATTGGTTTGATATTATTTACGATGTTTGTTGAAATTGGCGCAGTTGGATATGAACGAAATAAATTTTACCTATTACCCAAAATCTAAATTTGGTGTAAAAAATAAGCCTAAAAAGGCTAAAGAAAAAAATTATAATTGTACTTAATTTTTCCCGCCAAAAAGTGTCCCGCTAAAAAGGTATGACCGAAATAATTTTTACCTATTAACCAAAATTTGAATTTGAAGGAAAAATAATTTAAAAAAGGCTATATAAAAAAGATTACAAAATACTTAATTTTTCCCGTCAAAAAGTGTCGCTAAAAGGGGTGTCGTCTGAATACTTTTTTTTTTTTTTTTTTTTTAAATCAAACCAGGACTCTGACTATAATGGTTTCTATCAAACCGCCGTCTACATCTGTTTTGTTCAACCCGCCTGAAAGCTAAACCGCCGCCTAACATGCCACGCGCCGCCAGATTCTTACTAGGCAACCGCCGGGTTTTGAAGTAACTCGCTGCCTAGATTTGTTAACACGCAGATATTAAAATAATCAACCCACCGTTTAGCACATCGCCGTTTAGCACTCGCCGTTTAGCCAAACCTGCCGTTTAGCAAACCGCCGTTTAGCACACGCCGGAGCAACTCGCTGCCAATAAAACTAAGCAACTCGCCGGGGGGTGAGCAACTCGCTTAATATCCTGTGTAAAACCTGCCGCGCACAATCAACTCGCCACCAAATTTAACCAAATCCGCCCGCGAATATAATTATTTAAAGATTAAGACAACTCGCCTTGACTTTGGCAACATCGCCTTTGACTTTTTCCTAAATTTCCGGATCTTGTCCCTACCTTGTCACCTCGCCGTGAAGAACAATAAATAAAATAAGCAAACCTCCACAAGAACACTTGTACGAATTAACCAAAATCAAGCCATATGATCTTTCCAGCCACGAAACTAGGTTACAACATACAATATTAAGTGTGATAATATTATTAAACACACTAACTTCTTATTTCTTTGAGATAGTTCGTCCATATGAAGCAACCCCACCACGAAAACAATAAGCTTAAAAGCTTATAATTCGTAAACTAGGGGCTTGTATTAGCCCACGAAATTTTGTAACACTCTACCTTTTGAATGGTGTATTAACAAGTAAGACTAGATTTAACAAACAATGAGCCCAAAATCAAAAATCAACGTGGCTTTTTTTTCTTCACAAATAGCACGAATTTTAAGCTTAAACAACCAATAGGAATCAAATCACTAATTCAAACCCGCACTGATCCAATTGTGGATCGTAATTTCATAACACGGTGATGATTCGAGTGGTTGAGCTAGTTTTTATATAGAGGAAACACTAGAGAGAATATTCTATAGAGAGAAAATTGTTTCTTTTTAAAAGGAAGAAGACTATAAAGCTTGCCTCTTCCAAAGTTGGAAGAGGCTATATATAAGAACTTACAATATACCGGTATTAGTACCCGGACTTAAATACCGAAAATCATAAACTATTAACTATAAACTACGAGCCTATATTAAACAGTAAAAATACAAGGGGTACCGTGTCTTTTTCTCATATCTAACACCTTAGCTACAAAAAGAAGAGCTTAAAAGATGTATACTGTCACCATCCCTGTCAGTCCTTTTTCTTGAAAGAGCGCACTTGCTACCAATAAACAGTTCTAGCGTTGGGAGGAAGCTCAACTAAGACCCAATACATCATTTGTCTTCATGGGAAAAATTTTTTGCATTTCTACATTCATCCTATCAAGCCAACTCTTGGATCATGAACAGCAATGCAGCTCGTATAGTTAGACGGGTTCACTCGAGAAGCCCCTAACTCATGTTCCTCATATCGATGTACAAACACAAACGATCTGGTGGGACGGGCGTGGTCCTTGTAGACCTACGAATGGATTATACACTTTGAGGTTCATCAAATTCTTGAATCAAACTTCTCTAATTTTAAGCTAGTGTCTACCGAAGGATTTGATATCTTCCTGTCTTGAACTACTTCAAATCTTACCCACTCCCACTAGCTTTCAGATCCAAGAGCTTTGACTCAAATAACTCAGCATTCCGAGCAACAATACTTTATGTTACTCAGATGGGCTGTAGAAATAAAAAAAAAAAGAAATCCCATTGTTTCCTTATGGTATCTCAATGAAGAAACACTTAAAAGATCTAGGGACAAAGCTTGTCCCAGGTTTGGTAAGCGTATCATGCTTAACAAACCCGCACAACCCAAAACTCTTAAGTAAGAAACCAGTTAGGGGGCTTGCCCATTGCCATATCCCGTATGGTGACTTTATCACACCTTCTAGATGGAACCATGGTTGAGAATGCGTGCAGCAGACGTCATAGGGCATAATCCCAAAAGGTACATTTGGTATATGTAGTTAGACTCATCATTTGATGCGAACCATTCTAGCCAGTGTTTTTCGATTTCTCCTCTCTGACACTCCATTGTTTTGAGGCGTGTAGGGAGGAGTGCGATGGGCAATAATCCCATGCTCCTTTAGATGATCTAAAAACTCTTGACTCATATATTCACCTCCACGATCAGAACGTAGTGATTTAATGGTCTTCCCGAGTTGGTTTTCTACTTCCTTTTGAAATACCTTAAAGGTTTCAAACACTATCTTGGTTATGTTTCAGCAATAAACATAACAAATACAGAAATCGTCAGTAAAAGTGACGAAGTCCTAGCTCCTTGTCTCGATACATATTCTAAATAGGCCACCTACATCGGTGTGTATTAGTCCAAGGTAAGATCTTTAGCCCTTTCCACTTGATAGACAAAATAAGGGTTTTCTCTAGCCATCTTTACCAGACAAGCAGAAACACATTTCCCTAATGACTCAATGTCAATGAAGAATTAGAGATGTCCATCATGTTGTCAGAACTTTCTAATGCGTTCTTGCTAATGTGTCCAAAGGACGACATTGCCACAAGAGAAAAGTCATAAATTAATTTTGGCTCTTTTATTAGTAATTGCATACATGAACTATCCGTTTTTTATTGAACAAGACATATCAATTTCAAAAAATGCCATTCCCGTGAACATCCGACCCATAAAATAAACTGATTAGTCCTTTGAAACTGAAATAACATTGTAAACTATACAAACGAATAATAAATCCATCGTCAAACAAACGCTTAAACTGAAATAACACCTCTAGTGATAGAGGTGAGCATTAATGTCATTGTTCAAGACAATTAACAATACATTAGGAGCTCTAAATGAAAGTGTCCAATATGCTTCAACGGCTGCAACGATGACCATCGCCACGACTGTACAGACTAAAGCCCCTGGTTTCAGCTTCCAACTTCCTCCGTAGTCCCAGAGTAGTAATACAAAAAGGAGTACCACAACCGTGTCATAAATCCAAGATTTACTAGTGACAGGTAGAGGATCTATTGTGAAAATACCTTAAGCTCTAGCTCCCTGATAGCTTCTTCTTTTTCATCAACTCGGTGAGATACACGGGACAGTTTTCCTTCTCCAGTGCCCAACTTCACCACATTGTTGGCAAATGGCTCCTTTGCTGGTTATCCATCTAGGGTGGAGGAGTACTTAGGTTTAGGAGCAAATGGAAAATTGTTATGAGTAAAGGCCCATCTGTGTTCTTATCCTTAACCTTGTTACCCCCTCTACCTAGCTTTTGGTGCGGTTATTCTTTGGTTTTTTCGTCTAACTCATCCTGCTCGTATTGCCAAGAAGTGCAAGGACTAGCAATTTTTCTTTGGCAGCGATTCTTCATGCAGCTTAAGCATGGATGTAGTATCATTCACGCGTCTTCCCCATGCCGGAGCATATGAAATTCTAGCACGAAGCTGGTAAAATCCTTATTGAGAAGAAGACTAGATAATACTCACTGCAAGGTTTTGACCACTGGTTGGCCGCGGTCCTCTCCAAGTGAGTCACTGTAGACCCTTCATCTTAGAACATGGGTGCAACAGATTGACCTTACCTCCTACATGCAATTGAGAAATCTCTCACAAGTCTGCAAAGTTCCTGTTCAGCTTGTTGGAAAACATAGCTTTTAGTTCCTGGACATGTCATAAAGCACCAAATGACTAGATTTCGTTGGATACTAGTCATTGTTAACAGCATGAGCCCAGCAACTTCCATTTGGCCTTTAACATGCAGCATGAGCGCAAGGTCCTCAGGATGAATTGTTGCTGTCCAGGGTGCAACTGGTGCACACAGGAATTAAATCACAAGGAAAATTCCTTGCTTCAGTTGAAAAATACCAAACAAGTTTGTCTGTACCAAACAATGAATTGTCCAGTGATTTGTTGTTGCTCGACGAAAACTCCTGAATACACGAATTGTTTCCAGACTAATGTAGTAATCTACAAATAAAAGTTCAAACAATTAGTATTTCGATAATTAAAATTTACTTAATAGAATAACATCCCTATTAATTTTACTAATTAAGACTAAGATCCAACTTGCAGTCCCACTTATTACCCAAGGACTCTGACCAGGATGTAACCAAGTGGGGCAAGATGTAAGCTTCCGAGCGTAATTGCAATTTAAGGCAACTCTAATATATATACATTCAAACATTAGTCGGCATGTAATAATTTAAGAGCATGTTTAGTATCATTCTTATGCCTCGGGGTCCATGGTCTGACCAAGAGAACTAATAGACGAATTAAGTCTACCAACGAGAACGTGGTGAAAATCTAAAGGTCTGACCAGCTAGACTTATTTCAACCATGGGTTTGGTATGGGACCAGGGTCTGACAAAAGATACTCAAACCAAGTCACGTGTTTTCTAACGATTGGGTGGCATAAGACTTAAATTTCTTGGGGTATTCACATAAATGAGATCAAAACGTGTAACAAAGAAGCAAGTAAATCAACTTTGTAACACTAATTTAAAAACTTTTAAATAAAGACACTGTATTGACATTCCATGGATCACGGTAACTCCAATCGAACTCGCAAGAAGCGTAAAAATAGGTCAGCGCGAAGCGTATATAAAAACCTTATTTCTTTAAGGGAAATACGTGTAAAACAAAAAACCCGCCTTAAACTTCTCTTGTATCTGTTCTAGTTAAGACCGTACCTTCCCAATAGTCCATAGCGTCCAGATTTTTAATTCATGAAAAACAAGTTTCAATAGTTTTGTCTATTAATTTACACAAAAACACATTTTCCACAAACAAATGGTTAGGTCACTATGAGCCTGCCATTTGGCGTTAAAAATTAATAGACTACTTTAACATCCCATCTTTTAGCATTATGGCAAATTAAATTGGCACGTAAGCAATTTAACATTTTAAATAATCTATGCATACTAAGATTCATGAATCAAAATATACAATAATCCTACAAGTAAACAATGTAAAATCCAGTTCTCTTACGAGTCATACCCCAAATGAGAACCATAAGACTCTCACTAGGTTTTCTCTAAGTGCCTAGATCGCCCCATTCACCACATAATGAGATTGTGAGTGGGTCTATAAGCCGGAATAAGGCCACAAATCAATTAACAAAAGGGATCATTCAAGCTACAAATAACAATCTTAATTTCCTTTTAATTCTATAAAAACCTTTAATATATTTTCATGAAACAATATCTACTTATTTTATTTATCTTATGTCAAGAATGCTAAATAATGTTGTCATATTTTTCTAGTAAACCATAAATAAAATAATCAAACGCAGCAGATCATAGACCTATGTTTTATAATTATAGCATGTAAACTAGCATCATATTAAAACAAAGACGTGTAACCCATAAAGCTAAAACGAGTTGACTCGTGATGCCACTGTTGGGATTTAAATACCTAGGTAACTAGTTTAGCCACGAGTACGCAGCGGATAGGACCTAGTAATAGCATATGGTTAACACAAAATAAAAGGTAAATAGAAACGCGTACCTTTTGATAATTTGATCAAGAAAATGAAACAAGCAATTAAAGTAATTGCCTCTACGGTTGCTCACACAATCACGTCAACCGAATGTATTAAGCTTGCTAGGCTTAACTCCACAAACTAACAACCTTTGTTTTATATCTCGATCACCAAACAACTCTTGAATCTTTGTAACCGAAAATCAATAACCGAATTAACCGAATTTAAACAACTCGAAACTCAATTTGGAGTTTTAACTTTGAACAGGAACAAATCACCTCGTGAATAAACCTTGATCGTCTATCTTTGAAGAACAAGTGAAATCGGTTTAAACCTTAAGAGGATTAACCGAATATAGTAATGATGTTAAACCGAAACTCGAATCAACCCTTGATCGGTTAAGTGGAAACCGGCTGATAAACAAAGAACAAGGAAACCCAGAAACTATTTTAAGGTTTTGAGTATTGTGTGTGTCGTGTGGAATGAATGAGAGATGAGGAGTATTTATACTCAACAACACCTAGACTAATAGAACTAGGATATCAAGTCCTAGTTATATCACAACACTTCCTTTTCTTGGTACTACTTATCCAAACGAACCTGGAACACAAGGAATTTAACAATTCGTTTCCAGTTATTATACATAACTAGTTTATGTATTAATCGGTTTAAGTCCTTGTGGTTTATGTCTTGTGAAGTATTAAATACATTCTCCGTGTATTAACGTGTGTGCCCCCAATAGGATCACATATTCGTAATGTATTCGTGTTATTCGACTTCCATATTCCAACACATAGTTGCTTGATGTGCAACATAGTTTGGTGTATCCTGTGTTTTCTATTGTATCCGAGATAGTTTGATCTATCAGATGTCTTTGTTATATGATATTTGATAGAGTAGTATGTTGTTAGAATGTGGTTTTGCTGATTGGGCTTGTCCAACACAAGTTTAAGTTGTAATGTTTTTTTCATTAATATAATGAGAAATGATACAACCACAAAACTTTTACAAAACAAAACTATGAATGCTTATTAGGCTACACATAAAATTGTAAATCTATGGATGCTTATTAGGCTACATATAAAAATGTTAAGCTATGTACGCTTATTAGGCTGCATATAAAAATCTAAAGATCATCGTATAAGAGCCTTTAAAATATAAAGCTATGAACGCTTATTAGGCTACATACAAGCAAAAATTACCCGCGCGTTGCTGCGGGCGTTATTTTTTCGCGCGTTATTGCGGGGCATTTCTTTTTGTTCGGGTTAATTTCTTCGGTCTCATGTTTAATAGTTTGTTTTTTTCTTATATTAAATGACTATTTTTTTTTTCAATAAAAAGGATATATATTTTTTTTTTGGCCCAAGCCGATAGAAAGTCGTAAACGTAATTTTTTAAATTACTTGATTTGATATTAAAATTATTTTATTTGACTAAAATAAAATTATTTTATTAAAATTATTACTTGATTTGGAGAAGAAGAAAGAAGCTTCAGGAACACACAGTACATATGTGTTTGTGTGTGGAAGAGATAAGAAGGTTTAAAAAACAAATAACCTAACAAAGAAATTGGGCACCTAACAAAGAAATTGGGCCAGAGAGCTAGGGTGGATCAAAATAAGCCTGTCAACGAACTACCTCTAATGCTACATATAAAAATGTAGGGTCGGTTGTAAGTTATATACTTTTGCATGTAATTACACGATATAACTACAACAACGTATAAAACATATAAATAATGATACATTATTACTGATATAATGAATCTGCTGCCAATGAAACATCTTAAAAAATGATGTTTACTCCGTGATTTGAGTCGTTTATGACAAGTGTGACCGACCTTTATTTTGCATCAAAATACGTAACACGTGGCTTTTGTCTCAGGAAAGGAACAACCTCATCATCCAACTTTAATAAAAATATTACAAGTATTAGTCTTCTTAATAACCCTACATGGTTTTATAGTTAATTATAATTATAAATGTGTCAGTTTTGTGTTTGTTAAAACAAACATATTGAACAACATAAAGCTATTTGATTTTGTTTTGACAAAAAGTCCAAACCACTACTTGACCAACTCCATGAAGTCATATATAATTTTTAAGCTAGAAAGAAAAAAATTTGTGAATATAGTTTGGGGAGATTCTCGATAATTAAATACTCAAAATTTGGATATGTTTAGCAAAACAAGTTGTAAGCTGTATGTGTATGTTGTAAGCTGTTAACTATAAGCTGTTAATTGCAAAGTTGTTAACACAAGCTATAAGCTGTATCTTTTTTTAAATAAAAGTATTTAATAAATTAACTATAATTATAAGATATAAAATAACTTAAAATGGCATATTTAATTAGAATATAATATGATTGGAGGGTATATTAATAATTTACAGTTTTAACAGCTCCTGACAATTTTAAAAGCTTAATGAATAAGCTTTTCATTTAAGAGATATTTGTTTAAAATAAAAGCTTGAAGTTGGTGCATTCAAACAAAACTACTTATTCTGAAAGAGATTATTTTTGTAACAATAAGCTTACAGCTTCAAAAAAGCTTCTGCTCATGATACCATGTAAGAAGATAGAAAACTCTGTCAAACCCTATAAATCACCATTCTCAAAATTATAGTTGTCGGCCATCATGAGCCGCTTCTATTCTCTCAAAAAAAAAAATCAAATATCTCTATATTCGTTCTCAAAACCTAAATGTCGGCCGTCATGAGCCGCTTCTATCCTCTCCAAATAGAATCAAATCTCTCTATCTTCATTTTTAAAACCTAAATGTCGGCCGTCATGAGTCGCTTCTATCATCTCCAAAAATAATCAAATCTCTCATCTCTATTATCAAAACCCTAGTTGTCGGCCATCATGAGCCGCAAATAAATTCCCTATTAAAAAAACTTATTTTTCTGTTGTCATCTATTTCAAATTTAGTTCGCCGTGAACAAAAAAAAAACAAAACAATTCACAAAAATATTAACTCTTGTTTCTATCTGCTTTCATTCGTTCTTTTCAAATCTCTTTTATTATTATTGTTTTTCTCCTTTCATTTAGTTTACCTCAGCAAAAAAAAGACAATATTATCTTGCTGGGACTTTTTATCCGATTGCTTTCAAGTCATAGATCATGAAGATTTGGCTCCGCTCTCGCTTGCTTAAAGACGTCCCCATCAACAGAGTTAGTTTCATCAATAAAACAAGTAATCTCTTTCAGTCTCGAGCTTTCGTGAATTGCTGATAATATCCTCACCAAGATTGCTTCAGTTTTTTTGAAGATTGTCGATTCCAGTTTGAAGCGAACCGCCCTTCTTCCCAGCTCGAACTCAGCGGGGGCGTATAGCTCAATATGTTAGATTGGATTCCTTCCAATATTAGTTTATTTATATTTGGATGATTTGTTAATCATCAGTGTCATAGTTATCTTGATTTGTCAATCATGAGTTGTCATAGTTATCTTGGGCTCAAGCCCATCCTCTTTGTAATCTATATATACTTTGTATTTTGGTGAGAAATAATCAAGGAAATCAATTAGCCTTTCGGGGTTTTCTATCATCTTACATTTTTATATGCCTAAATTTCAAATGTTTAAGTATGCTTGTGTCAACGATTTTATTTATGGGAAAATTCTAGTTTTGCTCTGTAGGGGAAAAGTGCTTGTTCAAAATGCACCTAACTTTTTAAGTAAAGTACATTTTTGTTCTTTGTGGTTTGGTGCGTTTTTCACTTTTAGTTCAAAATTCAAAAAAGTTTTTGTTTTAGTCTAAAAGTGATACTTTTGTTTCACTTTCAGTCCAAACATGTTTAAAATTTGGACCAAAAATGAAATACCCACCTAACAACAAGGACCAAAACAACATGTTTTTGGACTGAAAGTGAAACAAAAGCATCCCTTTTAGACTAAAACCAAAACTTTTTTTGAATTTTAGACCAAAAGTGAAAACGCATCAAACCATAAGAACCAAAAATGTACTTTACTCTAACTTTTTTCATTTCTCCAAATGTTTCAAGGCGACCTAGGCAACTGGAGCGACTTTCACTAAAAATTGACACGTGCCCATGCAAGTACGGGGGTGATCGGGGCGACTTGAGACACTAGGGACACTTGTCAAAATTTGATGAAAGTCGCCCAAATCGCCCCGATCGCCTTGATCGCCTTAAGGCATTTTTAAAAAAGAGGTCGCCCCGAAACATTTAGTAAAAACACATTTATTTGATGGGACATAAATAGAATTTTTCCTTTATTATTATGCAACATTTATCAATGATTACAAGTTGATGTGCTTTAAGAAATAAACACCAAGAGATTAGACGCACCGCATTTGAAAAGCAAAACTCTTTATAGTGTATCGTCGAAGAAACTTTGTTCCACCGACATTATCATCATACTTTAAAGACATTAGACATCGCAGTATCTTTCTAGTTTTTTTTTGTTAAAACTTAATAACTACTTTAAGAAAATGAAATCCAAAGACAAATTTTTGAAAGACAAAAAGTATCAAATAACTAGTACAATGTGTTTTCATTCTTCAATATACTAAAAGAAAAATAGAAAAAAATAAAATAAAATAACTTTCAATACCGTTTTCTATAGATTATGGGCAATGTTTTAAAAAACGGGTCTCTAATTGGCCCGGTCGAGTCACCGGATTACCAAGTGTTTTATTTTTTCAAGCCTAGGTTTTGCGACCATCAAGTCAACCCGGTCTTCTATAACAAAAACAAAATATATATATTTGCAATGTTAATGTAAACAGAGTTGGGAGACAAGCGTAATAGACAAAAGATTACATTGTATTGTCTTGATAATAAAAGACTAAAATTACAGGAGTATAAATAGGTCTTTCTTAGCTTGAAGCTAAGCTAGGTTAACTAACGGGCTGAACCCTTATTACTAACTCTAACATCCCCCTCAAGCTGGAGCAAAGATATTGATCATGCCCAACTTGTTACAAATATAAAACCCACAAGTATTAAGCAAAAGTCTTACGCAAAACAATAATCCAAATCTTCAACAAACACAAAACTAATCGATCTCACTTGGGATCGAACTAAAATACAAAGCAACCAAAAGGTCTCAACTAATACACAAACCCAGAATGACCGAAGCGGCCAGAAGGTCTCAACTAACCAGAATTTCCAAATGACGAAGCAACCTGTCAATACATGTCTCAGCTAACCAAAAAATCCCAAAAACGAAGCAACCTGAAGTGAGGTCTCAACTAACCAGAAAAACAAAGTAACCTGCGGTGGCAGATCTCAACTGATCACAATATCCAAAAATGAAGCAACCGACCTGTCTCGACTAACTATAACTCAATTCGAGTCCAAAAATCCGAAAGAACATAACAAAAATCAAATGGTCTCATCGGGGACCAAACTTAAAACTCTCATTAACCAAAATCGATCTCACCGTATCGAACATTAAATCTTCAATATTGAAAATCCAAAATCATAATCCAAAATCAGCAACAATACCAACCTCAAAATTATTCATAACTAAAATCATCAGAACCCTCATAACTATTAACAAAAAATAAGCCACGAAATTTAGAATTAACAGTAACAACCAATACCATCCTTCAAATCAGAAACCAGAACCAAAGAACCCAAGATAAAATTAAAACAAAAGAATATTGGTAGATCCGATAGGAATCTACCACCGGGTTTCTGGTGGAATCAACCAACAAAAAAGGGACCCGAAAAAATATCCAGCTAAAACCCAAATCTGGATCCTGAATTCACAAACGATCGACGCGTGAGGAAAGGCGCGGCACGTCGGTAGATTCCCTTGGTTCTGACGGGATTTGAGGTTTTGCAATATGGAATAACATGAGTTGATCAATGGTGAGGTGAGATCTAGAACGCATTCTAACTGCAGTTCTAAAAAACTAATATAGGTATCAAGTAACACCCCCAAAATAGGTCGCAGATCGAATATGATGTTTTGGGGGCATACTTGTTCATAGGTCAATTAGCACAAGGTATTAGAACGACATTTATAAGTGTGTCGTTTAAAAATCTGATACAATTGGATTTCATAAATGGTTACGTTACAAAAAAGCTCATTGGCATAGCTTTGTTTTATCTTGGAAAAGTAAAGATTTCACTACATTTAAGAAAAGTTATAACAATAGTTCCAAAATGTAATGCCATTCAAATCATTATAGTGATATGACTTCAAAAGACGACCATCCAATGTATCCATGACTTGCACCTTATTGACCTGAGAAAACATGTTTAAACTGTCAACAATAATGTTGGTGAATTTATAGGTTTATAAATTTAATGAAGCGGATAGCAAGATTTCCCTGTAATAAAGTAACGAATACAATATCACAAAAATGTATTACGATATGCACTAAGCTCATGACACTGAAGCTAAACAATGTATGTATATCAAATACATATAAATGATGATGCCCAATGTAGATGTTCAACCCGTAACATCTATGAGTTCAAAATGGTATACATTCGTCGTTCCCAGCCAACCGGTAAACTAGCAAGCGCTACTTGCCCGAACAAGGATGTTAATTCCCAAATAGATCTATTCATAACATTCGCGCTCACATAATGCAATTAACAATTACATATATGCAATTAACAGTTCATGATGATGGGCATAGTGGGTTATAGCTACTTAGGCAAACTTGTAATATTTGAATTAAAATGTACTTGCATCCATTTTGTAAAACAAACATGATCTCATCCCCGAGATTTGATAAATGATTAAAAAGAGTAAGATGGGGACTATAAACTCACATCAAGCAATGATAACAGAATAGCAAGGTAGTGACACGCAAAACGAAGCACAAGACTTTATCCGCAACCTAAGTAAAAATAATACATATTTACTAAGCAGAAAATATAAAACTAAATACATGCAATCTCGTCCCTAGTGTGTGCTTGAGCTCCAATTAAAATAATGATGTTTGAAAGTAAATTCTCGTGTTAAAGTGGCCAACTTTATTGGGTCAATGCGTTCAAAATATAAACATGTAATTTACGATATTGGACTTTTTGGAAACTAGGTCACATATACTTTAAAATGTTAGTATAGTTCAGCCCTTGATTTGGTCTCTAAGTGTGTCAAATAATTAGACGAAATAGTGACGTTTAACTGTGTTAGAGAAAAGTTAAGTTTTATTTCTAAAATCCATGTGACACCGTAGAGTTTTAGGATTAGTTTTTATATTCGTTACTTAATGAAAATGCCACTAACAACAGATTTAAAAAACCTGACCAGGTTGTCTATAACTTTCGTTAATTAAGTCTTGTCCAAAAAGGTCGTTTATTGGGTCGAACATGGGGCTAAAGGTGGGTGTGTCACGGCTGGGTTTTCAAAACAGAAAACAAGTCAATTTTTGGCTAAGTGTCCTTATCGTGCAACATGTTTTGGTCTTAGTTCGCGACTTCGTTACTCAACATTAGAACGAGATAAAAATATCTTAGTAAACTAGGCCTGGTCTACTTTAATTTATATTTTATAAGTTTCATGTGTTGGGGTCGCTAACGGGGTCAAAAGTGGGTCGAAAGGTAGGCGTTGCTCGTGGGCAGATTTGACCAGTTACACACCAGGTGTTCGACATAATGTCCACACCTGTGACGAACAGCCAACTTCCTATGCGATTTGTGAATTGGTTACTAAACGAAAAGGGTTAATTCTTTTTCCTCTCTAAAGATGGTACATTAGGCTTCAAGTAACAGCCCTTAGCTCGTTTTAACATTAGGTAAACGTGTTGCAAAAACCTAAGCAAAATTGCCTCGCTGGTTGCTTTTAAAACAGTGGGAAAAATGATAATTTCTGTCGTCTAACTTTGAGTCCTTCTAGCTTCTTCATTACTTGACGAAAACCAGCGATTGTAGGAGCAAAACAATTATTACATGTCCTATTTACGAAAATAATTAAGGTTCGCTTTTATACTCAACGTCTAGAGGTCGAATGGTGCGCTTAAAGTTTACTGTGTGGGCTGTGTTTCATAATAACATATCATATGCGTTTTCTTTCTAACCAACTAATGAGTCCAAGCTACAAAAGGGACAATTTCTACACTTATTACCCTAGCATAAGCATGGCCCATATCTTATTAGTCCCTTAACAAGTTTTATAAGGGTATTAATGTTATTTGATATACATCAGAAAGTTAACACAAAAGAAAAGAAACGTGTTTTGTTTTTAAAGAATTTCTAGCACACTACAATAGGCATACAGATTGCATATATAAAAGTTAAATAACAAGGAACGATTTGCTCACAACTCAAGGATGAACGTGTAGAAGACTTGAGTCAACGAATGATGATGAATTCACAAAACTCTTCACCCCTCACGAATACTAAACCAAACACCCAAACAAATGATTTCTCGCAACTGTTTGAACCCCTTATCATGAACACACACCTCTACTTGCTGCCTTAATGTGGATGACCAATCAGGGAAACGAAACACCAAAGAAACCTAGTTAGGGTTTCTTGGTGTTTTTAGGGTTTATGGGAAAGTGTTGGTGCGATGAGTGTGTGATATGTGAGTCAAAAACAAAGATAGAAGGTTAAAGAAAATCAAGGTAAAGAGAGGGTATGATGATAATTGGAGTTGTGTTGTGTTCTCTGTGTTTGCAAAGGAGTGTGTAAAGCCCTTTTTATACTCACAAAGCAATGCATGCATAGTGTTCCTCCTTGAAGTCACGTTTAAATGTTAACCTAATTAAGGTAAGGGATTTTTGGGTTTTATTATGGTCATTGTATAGTGTTTAAAAGGTGATTGCTGTTGATAGCATGGGAACCAGAAAACAGGAAAAGAACAGCCAAGATTTCATGAGAGTTCTTAGGGATATATAAAAGTGGACATGGGCTTTATCCAATAGGTAGTAGAGTCATAGTAAGAATGGATCTTTGTATATCTTATCCAAGTTGGACATTTTTACTGATTTGGGGGTTGGAGAGTGGTACATGAAAATGTTGTTTAGATTCTAGGAAAGTTTATTTATTTCTTGTGTTAGATTCATAGTTTAAGTAGTTTTTATTGTATGCCTTATTTGAAAACAAAGAAAGAAATAAACCCCGTTGTATGAATTCGTGTTTGGAAATTGGTTATAGTCCAGCAAAAACATTTTGGACCTGGTTCTCTATAACCTTGGCTCTTGATACCAATCTGTAACACCCCCAAATTGGGTCGCAGCGGAATAAGGGTCCGGGGCGTGTTACTTCTCAGATCAATAACACAAGATATATATAGAACGACCAAAAAGTCGTTTAAAAACTGATACATTGGATTTTAACAAAGTATTTGTTACATAAGCCGAAGCTTCACTTGTCCACTTGTTCAAAGTACAAAGATTTCTAGCCCATACAGTTATACAAAATGTAATGCGACAAAATCTTTAATGCATGATATCCCAATCAAAACCACCAATGTATCCCTTGCACCTCGTGCTTACTGATCCCCTGAAAAACATTGCTTTAAAACGTCAACAATAATGTTGGTGAATTCATAGGTTTGATAAATCATATATTGTAGGACCACAAGATTTCCCAAGTGTATGATAATGCAACAGATGCAGACATCATATAAATGTAATTACGTTGCTCTAAGCTCATGACACTGAAGCTTGACGTGTATGAATACCAAATTAATGGCCTACATTGCCCGTGGTGATGTTCTAACCCGCAACATCCTATATTCGACATGGTATACGTTCGTTTGCCCAGTGATAGCTAATCACCTGAACGGGGTTGTCAAACCCAATAGATCTATTCATAACATTCGCGCTCACAGTCCAGTAATTGACAGTTCATGATAATGGGCTCAGATATGGGTTATCGCTACTTAGGCAACACGTAATCATAACATGAAACTTAACCACTTGTGTCCAATTGTAAAGCATTGCATGTTTTTCACCCCAAAGACTTTGTAAAACAAAAGCATGTAAAACGTGGGGCTATGAACTCACCTTGAGTGAGTAATGCCAAGTATATCACAAATAACGCGTCACGCGAATCGATCAAATGCAACCTAATTAAATTAAGGTCGCATAAGCACTAATCATAATGAGTAACCTCTATCATGCATAAGTCTATTTAGCTAATCACCATCTAATTGTTTGAGTGAAAACATGTTTATTAACATGTTTATAAACATACTTATGGTAAAATTGACATAACTTTTACGTTTTAAGTCCGTTTCTTGCCTTTCTTATGCCCATCTTTCATCTTTTTGGTATTTAAGACGAGAGTTATCGATATTTGATATTTTTATAATTTTGGTCCCCTGATGAACAGTAACTTTTACTGTTCACACCAGACATGAGTTTTATTTAAATCGTATTTGTTGTCGTAAAACCCGTAAATGTCGTATTTTATTCGTTATAGCTCCGTTTTTAACGATTCTTTCGAGCACGATCTCGTAATTGAAAGTTCTATAATTTTATGAGGTTTACAAAAATATAACTTTCTGTCATGAATAGTGTTTTTACTGTTCATAGTTTATAAAATTATTTTTATAAACTTTTAATTACCGAAAACCCGCAAAATTCATAACTTATTCGTTATAAATCAAAAAATTGCGATTCTTATTCATTTTGAATCTAAAAAAAGTGTTTTAGATGATTTAAATATCAAATTGACTGTTTGATATAAATTTTATAAAAGTTATAAACTTCCGTTGTAATTGCGTTTAATAAACTCCTATTCGTTTTTAACGTAACTTTTTCGTTATTAATCCGTTTGACAAGTTTCTTACCTTTTCGGAATCGTCGTGAAATGTATTATCTTATAAAAATATAAAATAAGTATATTTTTATAACACTTTTGGACAGAATGTTTGCATGAGTTTGATAAGTCCATTTTCAACCTTGTTTTTATACTTACCACTTTATACTTTTTACCACAAGTCTTACACTTTATATATATCATATATCATATATATATTATGTCCATAGGCCCATCAAAGTCCTTTTGTCCAAAGTTTACAAGTCCTTCATAATACATAATAAGGCATAACTTTTATAATTTATCCATTTTACTATAAGTTCATGTATAGCCATTTTTCATATAAACCATAAGTGTACAAGTTTTCTCATCTTGATATAACCTCATTTTAATGATCATATAACATCAATATAAGTCCATAATTAACCTCAACATGTCATTTGTATTTCTTTAACTTGAAACATATTAAGAAACCATTAAAACCCTAATTTATACTTAATCATTTTTACACCAAATTAACATGGTACATTCTTTTCTCTCTTTTTATTTTGATTTATATGTAATCCACAACATATATAAAAGTGTACAATATGATATTTCCAAGTATAAACTCCCATTTTCATGAGAAATTCCTAAATGGGTGATACAATAAAAATAGAAATAACATATGCATAGAAATGGAAACTATATGAACATAAAGCGTTTAGTAGACCTTATGGACGTATGATGATGATGAACAAGTAATCTAATACCCTTGTTTAGATTGGAAATCCAAAGGCTTGCACAATGATAATCCCTTGTTTTTTCTTAATAAAACCTCTTAGCTTCCTTTACATTGATAGGTCACTTGTAAATGCTTAGCCAGATGCTTGAAATGCATTAGGAATATCTTAGAATTGATGTGTATAAGTATGTATGGGTTGTAGAAAAATTGCTATGGATTTGGTTGGGAGTTGGTTTGGAGCCGTGGCATATAGAAGAGAAAGAGGGAGAGGTTTTGTTGATTTTGCTAAGTGTTAATTGTTATCTATATGTTCTTTACTTGCTGTTGTTTATGTATATATGAGAGGTCGGTCAAAGATGTAATAGGATGCTTGGGGACAAAAAGGGCGGGTCTAAGGAGGACAAATGGTCAAATTGGGACAATACTAGCTAGATATTAATGAGGTATTGTTTGTACATACAAGTGGTATAAGAGATTTTTGTGATATTTCTTTGTACGTGTAGCATACAAATCCGGCATTAGAGTGATTATACATGATTATTTATGTAATTTTTTATGTATTGGGTAAAATGTGGGTATTTGTGAAGCGTAGAAAAAGTTTTTCTGGTGTTCCTGGGACTTTTAGTGCTCTAAACGCATTTTATGCGATAGTTATCACTTTACGCAACCAATAAAAATAAAATGAACAAAGTTAATAATTATCCTCAAAATAATTACTTAACCCTTGCTTGATGTAAACATTTAATTGTTTGATGCCCGTTTACATTGAACGCTAATTTTTGGCGTACACGATTTAACCTAACGATTACGATTTCAAGCAAACACGTACAATACAAAAGGTACGTTATGGATTTATCAATGTCGTCAATGACTTGAAAACATAGGGTGTTATAGACTTCCCCCGTTAAACAATCCTTGTCCTCAAGGCTCACGATGCAGCACTTGACGACGGTGCAGTCTTGGTGAAGAGGCTTGGGTATTTCTTCTCAAATTGTTCTTCACGTTCCCATGTAAACTTAGTACCTCTCTTGGAGTTCCATCGAACCTTGACTAATGGGATTCAGCTTCGTTTCAACCGTTTAACTTCATGGCCCATTCTTTCTAATGGTTCCTCAACAAAATGAAGCTTGTCATCAAGATGCAGTCCATCCAACGGAACGGCTAATGGTTCGTCGGCATGACACTTTTTCAGGTTGGACACATGGAACTTGTTTATGTACTCTAACTCAGTATCTTCAGAAGTTCGAGCTTGTAAGCAACCTCCTCACTAACTTTTCTAAACTCCTTAATAGGGTCCAACATAAACTAGGGTTTTATCTTCCCCCGTTTGCCAAAAAGTATGAGACCCCTTTCCAGGCGAAACTTTAAGCATAACTTTATCCGACTTGAATTCCTTTGGTTTACGCTTAAGCAGCATTAACTTTCTGTCGTCTCATGAAGCGCTTGCATCCTTTGCTTGATCTGGATGATTTTCTCAGTGGTCTCTTGAATTAGTTCTGGACCGAGTATTTGAGCTTCTCTAACTTCGGTCCAACAAACAGGTGAATGACACTTTCGACCATAAAGTGCTTCGAATGGTGCGGCCTTGATGCTAGCATGATAGCTATTATTATATGAGAACTTGACTAATGGTAAATGGTTAACCCAACCCTTTCCAAGTCGGATTGCTCAAGCACAACTATCCTCGAGATTTTGTTATGGTCCTCTCGCTTTGCGTCTTGTTTGTGGATGGTACGCAGTACTCATATCCAAATTAGTACCCAAAGCGTTCTGAAGTGACCTCCAGAAATTGGATGCGAATCTCGGGTCACGATCACAATTTTGATTGAGACAGGTATTCCATATCTATGACCATCCTTTAGGTACATTCTTGCAAGAGTTTATCCTAAAGGATCAGTCTCTCTATCGGTGTGAAGATGCAGATTAGTGAGTTGGTCAACAATCACCCAAATGGTGTTCATAGCCTTGCGATGACTTAGGAAGCTTAGTAACAAAATCCATAGTGAGTTGTCCCACTTCCATTCAGGTATCTTGGGTTGTACCAATAATCCTGATGGCCTTTGTGGTTCAGCCTACCTTAGCAAAGGTCAACACTTGCTAACAATGCTGGGCGATGTCAGCTTTCATATTGGGCCACCAATATAGCTTCTTCATATTTTGGTACATTTTGTCAGAACCCGGATGTATAGAGTACTTGAATTTTGGACTTGTGCATGTATTTACCGTCGGCAAATTGCATAACAACGGTAGCCAACTCTTGCCATTGAGGCATGGAGTTCCATCCGCACGAAAGGTTCCATCTTTTCCGTTCTAATCGCATTGGATATTTAGCGTTTTCAACTCAAATTCCTCCAACATCTTCATCTCTTGATGTTCTCTGGAGTTTTCTGTTGCATCAGTCTGAAGCATTCAGGATTTGTTTGGGAGGTTTCAAATATTAGTCTTAACCTTAAGGATCGAACTCTTAACGGTGGTTCTCGTTCTTTCCGGCTCAAAGTAATCAGCACGACAATTGGCTTCTGGGTGTAACGATTATCGCAATCGTAATCACTACGCAACTCTAAACCATCGGACGTTTTGTCTCATGTTTAGTTCCTTCTAATCAAGAAATGTGTTGTAAGCTCTTATGATGCCGTGATCACTGTAACTTTGGGTTCCGTACAGATAGTTCCTCCAAATTTGAGAGCGAACACTACGCTCCATGGTCCAATCATTGCGTTGTATAGTTCTGTCATGAATTTTCAAACTGGGCGTGATGCATAAGAAATGCACCTTTTCTCTTTTGCATCAACTCAACGCCCAAAACCTTCTTTCGAAGCGTCGCAGTATGCGATGGAAATCTTCGCTTCCTTTCAGGGTAATGCAAGGAATTGGTACGCTGACACAAACTTTTGCTTTCAACAGTTGAAATGCTGCTTCGTATTTATCTCCACATCAACTTGACTTCTTTTGTAGTAAGCTTAGTTCAGTGTTTGACGATCTTTGAAAACCCTTTAATGAATCTTCGATAGTACCCAACAAGACCTAAAAATTGACGAATCTCCGTTGGTTACTTAGGAGATGCCCAATCTTTAATGGATTCGATCTTGGCGGGATCCACATGAATACCCTTACTATCAATCATGTGTCCTAGGAACTGTACTTTAGGAATCCAAAATTCACATTTGGAAAATTTGGCATACAACTCCTCTTTCTTAAGCAATTCCAAGATTAGCTTAAGGTGCTCTTCGTGCTCTTGCTTGTTCTTTGAATATATCAGAATATCGTCAATAAAGACAATCACAAATTTATCCAGATATGGTTTGCAAACCCGATTCATAAGGTCCATGAATACGGCAGGTGCATTTGTCAAACCAAATGGCATAACTTGAAATTCATAATGGCCATAACGGGTCCTGAAAGTGGTTTTTGGAATGTCTTCTTCTCGAACCCTCAGTTGGTGATAACCTGACCTTAGGTCGATCTTCGAGTAGACACTCGACCCTTGGAACTGATCAAATAAATCATCAATTCTTGGGAGCGGATAACGGTTCTTCACCGTTAGTTTATTCAATTCCCCGGTCTATCAATGCACATCGGAATGCCCCGTCTTTCTTCTTGACAACAAAGACGGAGACCCAGGGGCGAGGAAATAGGTCTTTATATATCCTTTGTTGGACAGATCTTTTAGTTGCTCGATACTCTTTCATTTCAGAAGGGACTATCGATAGGTGCCGTGCTTACAGGCTGCACACAGGTACCAAATAATTTGGAACTCCACTTGTCAAGTCAGCGGAGACCCGGGACAAGTCTTCAGAATACTTCAGGAAAAGTGCTTGAACTATTGGTACGTCCTCAGTCGCTTCTTCTCCGACTTGTCTTCAACCTCTTTTGCAGTAACATGTGCCAGAAAGATAGGAAACCCTTTTTCCATGTACTTCTGCGTTTTAGTGCCGAAATGATGTTTAATCGTGTCACATTTCCCTGGTTACTTCCATCACCATGTATGATTAAGGTTTTATTTCTCTAGGGGATGCGAACAATCTTCTCGGCATACACAATGACCGCTTGGTACTTCGCCAACCAATCCATACCGATTATAGCATCGAAACTACCATGTTCTACAAGCAATTAAGTTTTTTGAATTGGTGGTTTAGGAACGTTTAAATGTTGCAACTCTTAGGATAGGTGTTTCGCCCAATTTATTCTCCCGTCAGCTAGTTCGACATCATAATAGTGATCTAGGGTAGATGGCGTGATGTCAATTTAGGAGCTAAATGCAGTGGACACAAAACTTCGATCGGCACCCGTATCAAATAAGATATAAGCATAGCGGTTGTTTAGAAGGAACGTACCCGAAACGACGCTGTTTGGGTTTGCCCCTGCATTTCCAACCATATACACCTTTGCTGGAGCCCTGTCATTCCCAGCTTGATTACCACTGTCATTGTTTCTCAGTTTTGGGCAATTTCTTCTAAAATGTCCTTGAGCTCCGCACTCATAGCAACCATTTCCCTTCTGATTATTATTGTTGTTGTTGCGGTTATTATTGTTAGCATTTGTAGGTCGGCTTCTACAATCCTTGGCCAGATGGCACACCTCTTGCAGGTATACTACACTTAGGTAGACAAGGACCTTCATGTTGTAATTACACTTGGGACACCAGAGGTTTTGACCCGGGTTTATGATTTCCTGTCTACTATGCCTTGCAGTGCTAGGCATTGGCCTGTGTTCTGCCTATTATTTTGTGTTGATGTAGATTCTGATTGGTTTCTGGAAGTGTTTTCAAACTTCCTCTTGTTTTTCAGCTTGTCTTTCAGCAATGGTACTGACTCTCTTGTCCATTAGTTCAGTGGCCATTTCAACAGCCTCTTGCATGTTTTTGGCTTTGGAAGCTACAATGTTTCCATGGATTGTGTCGGGCAGTCACCGACTACTTTAAATTTTTGTTGACTCCTTCAGGGGAAAACATCCTAAAACACAGCAGTGCTAGTTCTTAAAAAACGTTGGTATGTACTTGCCACATCAGTACCTATCACTTTCAAGTTCCACAATTCAGCCTCGAGCTTCTTCATTTCGTTTCTTGGACAATACTTGTCAGTCATCTTCTTTCTCAGATCGACCCAAGTCATTGCATATGCAACATCATGAGTAACAGTCATAACATGGGAATTCCACCATGTTAGGAGCACTGCTAAAGAGTAAACGTAGAAGTAGATTTGGTTTTCCACGAGCAGTTGCTTTGGCGGAATAATAGTCTCCCATCCTTTCAAACCATTGGAGTTAACGTAAACAACTCCCTCAAGTGCCATTGAAATACAGAGGTTTTGCACTTCATGAATTTCCATGGTAAGTGCACTCTCGTGCAACGCGTTCAGTCCCTGACACGTTCAGAAGTATGGCTGTTTGTCACGCCATTCCTGGTTGCGTCTCACGTGCGGCCAAAGCGAGGGCACTAACACCTTTGGTCAATCATAGTCTTATAGTTGTGGCTTAGTGACCGTACGTCTTAGTGGTTGTGGTTGCTATTGGGGCCTGTGTTGTTTGTGACCGGTGTTTGACCTTGTGGCTCATTTTGGTGCCTTATCTTCTCACAACGAAAATTCAATACCCGTTTGATTTCATAAAATTCATAACCTATGACATGAATATCCATAATAATTAATGTGAGATCACTCACACAGTGAAAAATGATCAACTGAATTGTAATTCAACAAGGATATACCAAATCGACATTCCATTCACACAAATTCGATTATAGACAGACATAATACCACCATTCCAGATCTAACGGAGGAAAACATACATGATTGGTTCAGATACAAAATGAGTCACCTTGATTAGGTTACAAAAGATTATTTATACAGCCTAAAGCTCATTTACTAGCAGGAGTTACGTAATTACTTTGTAGGCTATATTTACAGATCGCTAATCAAAATTAAAAGATCTTACAGGTGCTAACAAACAAAAAGATTATATTCGCCTGCTAGCTTTGGGAGTACCCATAAAAAACTTAATAGACTGCATAGTAGCTACATCATCACCAAAAGTCTAGGAATCGCTACAGTGTCCTCCAATGTTTTTGTCAAACGCCATGCTCCGAGCGCTCAGGGCCTGGGTTCGCATGATATGCTGGAACAGCCCAAATCATATGCAGCCTGACGCTGCCATACTCGTGGCGAGTGCACCTCAGTCTCTAAACACTGTACTGTGCATCTATTGCCCTGCTGTAGCTTCAGACCTAGCCAAGGCCTGACGGGTCTTCCATCCTCGCTTGCCTCAGAGCAAGTCTCTCTTTCCTCTAATCCTTAATTTAGCTCTACAGTGCACGATCCTTCTGGGAACGTGATGCCGTGAGTGAAAACCGAACTCTCCTCTACTACGAACATTACTGGTAAATAACCTCATGTTGACCATCTCTAAGGCGGTCATCATCCTCCTCTCAGTATCTCGAAACCTGGTCTCTATAGTGTCTACAAAACTGTAATCGACTCTATGGGCCATAGTGGGTCCTGGCTGTCTAGCAGCAGCAGCAGAACTCTCTCCAACCTCACACCCAGGTCTGGGAGTAGTAAGTAGTAGTCTCTTTCCAAGGCGGCGTGTCAGCCTCGGGATTCAGCTCTGCGGTAGTAGTTGGTTTGCAGGTAGTGGTATAGTAAATATGGTGGTGTCCCTGATGGGTGTAGTGCATGATGGAGGGATGATGCTACATCTCTCATCTCAGCAGTGATGTGCTCCTAGGACGTAGGTGGTCGAATACGTGGAGATAATAAGGATGGTGGTAGTAGAGGGTGGTAGTGCCTCATCTCAGCTGGCACTAAGTTCCTCAAGGATGCTCAAGGCTCCAAATGTACACTAGGTACATGATCCTCCAGCTCCATGGATCATACATACTCTGGTGAACGTAGTGCCTGCTCCTAGTAGATGTATTGGCAGTCCTCCTCGTAAAGGATCCTCAGTAGGATACTTATGATCGTGCCTCAGATGTGAATAGAAGTATAGGTCACAGCGGGACGGAATCAGCTGACATGATACTGTGGACCCGCAAATAAATTGGTTTGATATGAGTATTATTATATAAGACTCAGATAGCCATATACATTTATATCATAACATGCTATATACTAATATAATGCATCTAGTCCATCAACTTATGCATCAAGTAGTGTATGCATGAATGTATGCACATATGTATGTCCCGTGTAAACCCTTTGTTATAAAAACAACTTTGAAAACGGTTATAGTCAGCAAAATAACATTTTGACCTGGTTCTCTATAACCTTGGCTCTTGATACCAATCTATAACAACCCCAAATTGGGTAAGGGTCCGGGGCGTGTTACTTCTCAGATCAATAACACAAGATGTATATAGAATGACCAAAAAGTCGTTTAAAAACTGATACATTGGATTTAACAAAGTATTTGTTACATAAGCTGAAAGCATCCTTGTCCACAGTTCAATGTGCAAGATTTCTCAGCCCATACAGTTATACCAAATGTAATGCGACAAAATCCTGTAATGCTATGATATCCCAATCAAACCCACCAACGTATCCCTTGCACTCATGCTTACTGATCCCCTGAAAAACATTGCTTTAAAACGTCAACAATAATGTTGGTGAATTCATAGGTTTGATAAATCATATATTGTAGGACCACAAGTTTTCCAAGTGTATGATAATGCAAAAACAGATGCAGACATCATATAAATTTTATACGTTGCTCTAAGTCATGACACTGACGCTTGACGTAGTATGAATACCCAAAATAATGGCCCTACATGCCCGTGGTGATGTTCTAAACCCGCATCATCCTATATTCGACATGGTATGTTTGTTTGGTCCATGATAGCTAATCACCCGAACGGGGTTGTCAAACCCAATAGATCTATTAATAACATTCGCGCTCACAATCCCGCGATTGATGGTTCATGATAATGGGCTCAGATATGGGTTATCGCTACTTAGGCAACACGTAATCATAACATGAATCTTAACCACTTGTGTCCAATTGAAATGCAATTGCATGTTTTATTTCACCCCAAAAACTTTATAAACAAAACATGAAAAACGTGGGGCTATGACTCACCTTGAGTGAGTAATGCCAAGTATATCACAAATAACGCGCCACGCGAATTGATCAAATGCAACCTAATTAAATTAAGGTCGTATAAGCACTAATTACATTAAGTACTCCTACCATGCATATGTCTATATAGCTAATCACCATCTAAATGTTTAAGTGAAAACATGTTTATAAAATTAAAAATGTTTATAAACATACTTTTGGTAAAATCGTCATAACTTTCACGTTTCTAATCCGTTTCTTGCGTTTCTTATGCCCATCTTTTCGTATTAAGACGGGTTATCGATATTTGACATTTTTATAATTTTGGTCCCCTGATGAACAGTAACTTTTACTATTCACACCAGACATGAGTTTTATTTAAATCGTATTTGTTGTCGTAAAATCCGTAAATGTCGTATTTTATTCGTTATAGCTCTGTTTTTAACGTTTCCTTTCGAGCACGATCTCGTAATTGAAAGTTCTATAATTTTATGGAGGTTTTACAAAAATATAACTTTCTGTCATGAATAGTGTTTTTACTGTTCATAGTTTATAAAATTATTTTTATAAACTTTTAATTATCGAAAACCCGCGAAATTCATAACTTATTCGTTATAAATATAAAAAATTGGATTCTTATCATTTGGAATCCTAAAAATGTTTTTTGAGTTGATAAAATATCAAACTTTGCGGTTTGATATTCAATTTATAAATGTTATTTTATAAACTCCGTTTGATTAGCGAATAAACTCGTTTTTAACGTATCTTTTTCATTATAATCGTTTTGACAAGTTTCTTACCTTTTCGGAATCGTCGTGAAATGTATTATCTTATAAAAACATAAAATAAGTATATTTTTATAACACTTTTGGAAGGAATATTTGCATGAGTTTTGATAAGTCCATTTCAACCCCATGGTTTTTATACTTACACTTTATATTTTTACCACAAGTCGTAACTTTTTATTTATCTATATATCATATATATTTTATGTCCGTAGGCCCCATCAAAGTCCTTTTGTCCAAAGTTTACATAGTCCTCATAATATAATAAGGATAACTTTTAATTTATCCATTTTACTATAAGTTATGTATAGCCATTTTTCATATTAACAATAAGTGTACAGTTTTCTCATTCTTTGATTTAACACTCATTTTTATGATCATATATCATCAATATAAGTCCATAATTAACCTCAACATGTCATTTGTATTTCTTTAACTTGAAACATATTAAGAAACCATTAAAACCCTAATTTATACTTAATCATTTTTACACCAAATTAACATGGTACATTCTTTTCTCATCCTTTTTAATATGATATAAGGGTAATACCCAACATATAATTAAATAGAAGTGTACAAAATGATTTGGTTTAAGTATAATATCCATTATTCATGATAAAATCCTAAATGTGATTCAACTAAAATAGAATTTAACATATGCATAGGAAATGAAAATATTAAGAACATAAAGGGTTCTAGTTAGACCTTATGACTTGTTTGATGATTAATGAACAAAATAATCTAAACCTTTGTTTAGATAGGAAATCCAAAGCTTGCACCAATGAAAACCCTTGTTTTCTTAATAAAACCTTAGCTTCCTTTTACTTGATAGTCACATGAAAATGCTTAGCCAATGCTTGGAAATGCCTTAGAATATCTTAGAATGGATGTGTATAAGTGTGTATGGGTTGTAGAAAAATTGCTATGGATTTGGTTGGGAGTTGGTTTGGAGTCGTGGCATATAGAAGAGAAAGAGGGAGAGGTTTTGTTGATTTTGCTAAGTGTTAATTGTTATCTATGTGTTCTTTACTTGCATGTATGTAATATGTATATAAGAAAGGTGGTCAAAGATGTAATAGGAGTCTTGGGACAAAAAGGGAGGGTCTTAAGGAAGAAAAATGGTCAAATTAGGACAATACTAGCTAGGTATTAATGAGTTATGTTGTACATACAAGTGGTAAAGAGATTTTTGGTGATATTTCTTGTACATGTAGCTACAAATCCGGCCATAGAGTGATATACATGATATATTTATGTAATTTTTATGTATTGGGTATAAATGTGGGTATTTGTTGAAGCGTAGAAAAGTTTTGGTGGTTCCGGGAGTGCCTAAACGCATTTTATTGCGAAACGTAATCCTTTACGCAACCAATAAAATAAAATGAACAAAGTTTAATAACTATCCTCAAAAAATAATTACTTTTAACCCTTGCTTTTGATGTAAACATTTAATTGTGTTGATGCCGTTTAACATGTACGTAATTTTTGGGTACGCGATTTACTAACCGATACGATTTCAAGCAATACACGTTACAATTACAAAATGGGTTACATGTGGATTTATTGATGTCATCAATGACTTAAAAACATAGGGTGTTATAGCACACATTTGAATAACTTTGCGGGTGTTTGGCAAAGACACCCGTTGGGGTAATTATTTGTGGTTATTGATTAACCTAAGGCTTCGGTGTCATGAGCTTAGGGCAATAATATTGTTTTCCATGATAATTGTACATGCATGCAATTATTACAAACTATGGGTGTATAACAACGTAACCCACTATTAAACTTTGTATTCAATACTATTACTTAAACTGATGAATTTCTCTTCATACCTTATGTATTGACTTTTTTGCATGCTTATCTTAGGTAATTAAGCAACTTAAGGCACGGAGTGGCACGGACTTAAAGATGGCTAAACTGTTATCATTCAAACTTTATGTTTTCATGTAGATTTTAGGAGCTCGCTTTTTGTAAAAACTCTGATGAATAAATGAATGATAACTAAATTTTCCAAAAACATCTCTTTATGATTCGTTTTCTATGATTATGACTGTTGTACTATGAAATAATACCCCAGATTAGCTTTCGCTGCTATATGTCAAAAATGGGGGTGTTATAGATTGGTATCAAGAGCCACGGTTATAGAGAACAAGGTCGAAACCTTAACTATAACTACTTTTCTTTTTCCATCCAAGAAAGTCCTCCGTGCCACTACATTTCCAAAATAGTATGTAAAGATACATAACTATTATACTACTATATAAATAACTTATGTTATTTACCGCTGGGTTGTTAACAGAGTGATGTCGTCTCCCAACCATCTTACTTCCGGTATTGAGGATGCTTTTTCCTCCAACTTTCCCGACTTTATCCTGGCTTCTCCGGACTATGTCCCAGCTTCACCGGGAAAAACATATTCTAGCTCTTTAAACTCATTTGGCGTAGTTCCAATGGCTTTACCAACTCTTTCGCTCTTTCATGATGATCCCTACATGAAAGTTATGCAAGCATTCTATGCTGAAAAATCACCTATCCCACCTCCAACTATCATACCTCAATCATCAATGCTTAATCCTCAAGAATTCTTTCTTCCTGAAGGACTACTACCACCAAAGAAACGAGGTTGTTCATCCTCATCTACTTCTGCCCTACCTCAAGACTTTGAGATATGAGAAAGCTCGCATAAGACAAGTCTGGGTCTGGAACGTCACGAGGAGCAAATTGAGGAAATTCTGAATCACCTGGATGAACTCTCTCTCGACCGCATTGAGCACATAGAAGACAAAATAGAAGGTCTCGGAAAAGGTCGGGTGATTATACAACAAGATTTCAACAATCTGGAAGCTGAACTCCAAAAGGCTCATGCTCGAATTGCTAAACTTCAAAGAAAGCAAATGGGAAATAACAACAAGATTGCTCTGGCTCGCTTCAGGATTGCTAATCTAGAACAAATCATCGAAGAAATCCAAGTCCGTCACCAAGCAGACAAGGAAAGTCTTCTGAATGCAATCTATGAACTCAAGAACAGCCAGAAAGGACCATCGAACTACTAGATTAGATACTAGTTATAGCTTTTAACCTAGCCACGGGATGTGTGGTATAAATAACAACACTTGTCAAATTTTGACTATGTACAGTACAAAGGCAAGTTGTTCATGATATAATACAATGGCAATCCCGTTATACCTTGTTGTTTCATAATACCGATATATCCATCCTAAAACAACTTCTCTTATATCATCATCTCCGTCTCTATCGTTATGAATCATACCATGATTTCTAAATAAATCATAGATACTTATTTGATATGAATTATCTATGAATTATCTATGATATCACTATTGTGACAATGTTTATTTTTGAACTTTAATCATTTTAAGACTTGTGATATCATTCTTATTACGTGTTATCTTATGTTGATAGAATGCCTCCCAAAAGGATGTCAACATCTGAAGCACCAGCCATGACTCAGGCTGCCATCAGGAAACTAGTTGCTGACAGTGTTACCACAGCTCTGGAAGCACAAGCCGCTAACATGGCAAATACTGATAATACCACCAGACCAAGAGAAGCTCCTATGGCAAGACAATGTAGCTACAAAGAGTTCATGAGCTGCCAACCTGTCAAATTCAAAGGTACGGAAGACGCTATTGGTCTCATCCGTTAGTTTAAAAGAACTGAATCAGTATTTTCCCTTTGCAATTGTACCGAAGACTGCAAGGTGAAGTTTGCTACTGGTACTTTAACTGAAGAAGCTCTATCTTGGTGGAATTCTTTTGCCCAACCTATTGGGATAGAAGAAGCTTACAAGATTACATGGGTTGAATTCAAGAAACTTTTGATAAAGAAATACTGTCCCCGAACTGAAGTCCAGAAGATGGAAGACGAATTTTACCATCTGACTGTGAAGGGGAATGATCGTAAGACGTATGTGAGAAGATTCCAGGAATTGGCAACCTTGTGTCCCACTATGGTGCCAGATTCTGAGAAAATAATAGAAGTTTTCATCGGGGGATTGCCTCGAAGTATTGAAGGGAATGTTACCGCCTTTAAACCTCAAACTCTAGAGGAAGCCATTAACATAGCCCAGAGGCTAATGGATCAGGTAACAAAGCACACTCCCTAACACCAACACCAACAACCACTACAATAATCACCAACCACAACAGAACAGAAGACAGGAAACCTTCAGGGCTTATGCTGCCACCCCAACTAAAAATAATAGATATACTGGAAACCGTCCCTTGTGTAAGAAATGCACTATGCATCACACAGGACCTTGCACTGTTAAGTGTAATATTTGCAACAAGGTGGGCCATCTGACTAAGAACTGCAAAAACAAAGGGCCAGCCACTGGAAGTAATCTGCTACCAGACAGTTACTTGCCATGCCTGTGGAGAGAAAGGGAATTATGCAAATCAGTGCCGAAAGACCACCAACAACAATGCCCAGGGAAGAGCCTACATGCTAAGGGATAGGAATGCTCATCAAAACCCGAACGTAGTCACGGGTATGTTCCTTCTAAACCAACATCTAGCTAGAGTATTATTTGATTCTGAAGCCAATAAAAGCTTCGTATCCGTATCTCTTGCCTCTATGCTAAATATTCTACCCATTACAATAGATACCTTTTACAATATCAAAATGGCTGATGAAAAAACATAGTAATCACAAACACTATTATCAGGTGCAATTCAGACTTGTTAAACCATCCTTTCAAGATTGATCTTAAGCCGATTAACTCGGAAGTTTGACGTCGTCATTGGTATGAAGGATTGGTTAATCGCAATATCATGCTAGGACATCCTGTTGCGAGAAAGTCCTTCCACTATTCCCATCGACGGTGAAACATTAATCATTCGAGGTGACCGAAGTAAAACCCGACCTAAAATGACATAACCTGTATAAAAAACCGAAAGGTATATATCCAGGGGATGTAATTTTTGTAGCCCAATATATGGAAAAGAAGTCGGACAGAAAACGACTAAAAGACATTACATGTAGTCAGAGAATTCTCGAAAGTTTTTTTCAGAAGAGTTACCTGGCCTCCTCCCATTCGGTCAAGTAGAATTCAAATCGTATTTAATTCCAGGACGACACCCTGTAGCCCAGCAACCTTATAGATTAGCTCCTTCAGAAATGCAGGAACTATCTAACTAACTTCAAGAGTTGGCAAACCGAGGTTTTATTCGACCAAGTACTTCACCTTGGGGAGCTCTTGTCTTATTTGTTAAAAAGAAAGACTAATCTTTCAGAATGTGTATCGATTACCGGGAGTTGAATAAACTTACCATAAAGAATCGTTACCCATTACCCAGGATCGATGACTTATTTGACCAACTTCAAGGTTCGAGTGTTTACTCAAAGATCGACTTAAGATCAGGTTATCATCAACTGAGAGTCAAGAATGAAGATATTCCTAACATTGCTTTCAGAACAAGATACGGACACTATGAATTTTAAGTGATGCCATTTGGCTTAACTAACACACCTGCTGTATTCATGGATCTCACGAACCGTGTGTGCAAACCATACTTAGATAAATTCATAATAGTGTTTATCGATGATATTCTTAGCTACTCTCGTAACAAAGAAGAGCACGCAAATCATCTGAGAATAATCCTAGAATTACTCAAAAATGTGAAATTATATGCCAAGTTCTCCAAGTGTGATTTCTGGATTCATATCGTGCAATTTCTTGGACACTTAATTGATAGTCAAGGACTTCATGTTGACACCGCCAAGATTGAAACAGTTAAGAATTGGGCATCTCCTACTACACCCACAGAAATATGTCAATTCTTAGGACTTGCCGGCTACTACCGGAGATTCATCAAAGGTTTTTCAAAGATTGTAAAGTCTTTAACTGAATTAACCCAGAAAAACAAGAAGTATATTTTGGGCGGCAGATCAAAGAGTCGCTTTCCAATTACTTAAAACAGAAGCTTTGGAAGCTCCAATCTAGCATTACCAAGAAGAAACGACGATTTATGTTGTTTCTGTGATCATACCAATCCATTCTGGGAGCGTGGTTATGCAAAAAGAGAAGGTTATTGCATATGCATCCCGACAACTCAAGCCTAATGAAGAAAACTATACCACTCATGATCTCGAATTAGGAGTAGTTGTGTTCGCTCTTAAAATTTGGAGACACTATCTATATGGCACCAAATGTACTGTGTTTTCACTGAACATAAAAGTCTCAAGCACATCCTTGATCAGAAGAGTGAAGCATGAGACAACGCCGTTGTTAGTAATTGCTCACAGATTACGAATGTGAGATTCATTATCATCCTGGAAAGGCAAATGTTGTAGCAGATGCCTTAAGTCGGAAAGAACGAATCAAACCACTCTGAGTTAAATCATTAGTTATGACCATTCATCTAAACATACCCTCACAAATTCTTAAAGCTCAAACCGAAGTACTCAAAGAAGAAAACATCAAGGCTGAAAACTTACAAGGAAGGGATAAATAATTTGAAATACGTCCTGATGGAACGCGTTGTATTAAGAACCGAAGCTGGTTACCACTTTTTGGTAATCTGAGAGACTTGATCATGCATGAGTCCTATAAATCAAAGTATTCCATTCACCCAAGTTCTGACAAGATGTATCAGGATCTTAAGAAACTCTATTGGTGGCCTAACATGAAGGCAATCATCGCTGAATATGTTGGCAAATGTTTAACATGTTCTAGAGTTAAGGCAGCATGTCAGAAGCCATCCGGCTTACTAGTACAACTAGAGATTCCTATGTGGAAATGGGAGAATAACAATGGATTTCATCACAAAACTGCCCAAAACATCAAACGGACATGACATAATCTGGGTCATTGTCGATCGCCTTACCAAATCCGCATACTTCATCCCTACCCAAGAGACAGATAGTATGGAAACTCTTACAAGGTTATACATCAAAGAAATAGTCTCTCGGCATGAAGTGCCAATATCTATCATCTCGGATCATGACAGTCATTTTACATCCAGATTCTGGAAATTATTACAAAGTGCTTTGGGTACTTAATTAGACATGAGTACGGCATATCATCCTGAAACTGATGGACAAAGTAAAAGAACCATACAAACACTCGAAGACATGCTTCGAGCCTGTGTTATAGATTTGGGAAAAGGATGGGAAAGACACTTACCATTGGTAGAATTCTCATACAATAACAGTTACCATGCCGGTATCAAGGCATCACCATTTGAGGCACTTTATGGTCGAAAGTGCAGATCACCTGTTTTCTGGGCCAAAATTGGAGATGTTCAACTTATAGGACCAGAAATAATCCATGAAACCACTAAAAAGATAGTGCAAATTCGACAATGCTTGCAAGCTGCAAGAGATCGACAAAGAAGTTACGCCAACATAAAGGCCTAAAGCTTAAGAATTTCAAGTTGGAGATCGTGTTATGTTAAAAGTATCACCTCGTAAAGGTGTCATCCGATTTGGAAAACGAGGGAAGCTTAACCCTCGGTACATTAGACCATTCAAAATCCATGAACGGATCGGTCCAGTGGCATACAAACTAGAGCTTCCTGAAGAGCTCAGGAATGTCCATAACACTTTCCACATTTCTAATATAAAGAAATGCTTATCTGACGAATCCCTTGTCATTCCAATGAAAGAGCTTTGGCTTGATGACAAACTCAACTTTGAATAAAAAAAAGAAGAACCAATTGAATTATGGATCATGGAATGGTAAGGAGTTCAAGCAAGTTGAAAGAAGTGTTATTCTATAATTCAAAAGTACATGGAACTCTAAAGAGGACCATAATGTACATGGGAAATGCAAAGATCAAATTCCGTGAGCCAAGTATCCAGCAATCTGTTCAAACATCACAACCGACATCCAACTAATCTTGGATAGATTCGTATTAAGGGAAGGAGACTATAACAACCCGCAATTTTCATCAATGTAAATATCCATCTATTAAATTAGATGCACTGTAATATCTATATATATATATATATATATATATATATATATATATATATATATATATATATATATATATATAAATAAATATAAATATATAAAATATATATATATATATCATTTTTTATAGGGACATTTTTGCTTTATCTCATTATGCAACGTAACTGCAATCTTCAAAAGTAAAAATGAAGCTCATAACGCACATCTACCAATGTCATCTCTATCTATGTTATATCATGTAAACATCCTAATTATTTCAAGTCTATAATCTTAATAACATTTTTTACCAAGTACAATATCCATTTAATGTACTTTTCAAAATGTTATATCAAAACAAGCATTAAACGTTAACGTTTATATCAAAACCTTAATTATATGTAATGCATACATATAAAATGAATGTGCAAGACTTTAAAGCATGTGTACAAGTATACAAAGCACCACATTTGAATTATATTTTCCCTATAAGTCAATGTACAACACATGAAAAGCACAATGTAAAGTTCAATAATTGCAAGAAGTCAATTAGTCATTTGACCTCCTAAATCACTTGGTTTTCTTACCGACACTTTAGTAAAAGTTACAAGCATTATCATGACTTTAAACCTTAAACCTAAACCCTAATTCAATCCCTAAACCCTAATCTAAAACCCTAAACCCTAATTTCACTTTCACAAAAAAATAAACCTAAACCTAAAACTAACCCTAAACTAATCCTATAGCCTAATCTCAATCCTAACACTAATACTAAATGATAATCTACCCTTAATCCTAACCCTAATCTACATTTTAAAACCCTAAACCCTAGACCGATCCCTAAATGAACCTGATACCCTATTTCCCTCCATTTCTACCCATTTTAAACCCAACCAAGTATCTTAGCACCTTTATGACTAAGCTACTACAGCCCTAAGCTGCTTACAAGCACCTCCCTTTCAACTCTTGGCCACCAAGCTTGCTACATCACCACCTTGTCACTCCATTCTAGTCGAACCCCCCAAAACCCCTCCACCTTGCTTAGCTAGTCTTCTAGCTCTCAACACTCACACACTAGCTCTTCCTTGTCATCCCTAGCAGCCCTTAGTCATCACACCTTGGTCCTTACTCTTGCTAACTTGGACTCCAAGGATTATTAAGGCTATAAATAGCCGAACCCTTTACCATTCAATCTCACACCTCAAACTCAAACTCAAACATAAACAACATTGGAGTCTTAAGAACAGCCAAGAAGGATAAAGAGAATCCACAAGACCAAGAGTGAATCCAAGAACCAAGAGAAGAAGCCTTGTGAAGTCGTTTCTAGGCGTACGTGTACTAAAAACCCCATTCGACCCATTTTGAGCTCAAGTAAGCCATCCTCTTGTTCATACAGCTAAAATTATGTTTTAAAACTTTCATAAGGCTTTCATGATCATATCTAAGCCTTTATTAAAAGCATTAAACTCAAAACCATGTGTGGTTAATTTTCTAAAACCAAACGAACCCTAAAAACCCTAATAACTCGTTTTCTTTAATTCTACAAGCTAATCTCATAAGCTGTTGTTTTAACTATTTTCTATAATCTTATTTTCATTCTATAACTTTTTATTATCAAGTCTTAAAATCTTAAACACACTTGGATAATTTTTCGAACTAAACGGCCATTTGTCATTTTAAGCTCGTAAACCCTTTTCATAAGCTATAAGCTCGTAAAAGTTGTTTATCCTAACTTATTTTAGCTTATTATAATAACTATAACCTACAAGAATCTCTTTTGAAATCCAAAAAATAAGCTTGCATGGAATTTGGACTTTGTTTGCAATTATTTTCATGCAAGTGGTATATAATTGTACCTTTTGGAAAAATCTTAACTATAAACAAGGCCATTTCTATAATTATATTAAGTTATAACTCAAAGGGATATTCTTGCCAAATTTTTTTAAAGATAAAGGTTTTACAAATTATATAACATTTATATATAGGACTAAAAACTGTAAAAGTTTATAAACAATGGTATATATTGCCTTTTTTTTTTTTTTTTTTATGCCATTTATTTGCAAACTTCAAATATAAAATATTCATATTTTATACAAATATTATAAAAATATATATTAATATTATAAAACTCTATTTTATTAAAACCCGACACATTAATCGTTATTAATCACCGATCGACGCATTATAAAACAAATACGTTATATATTTAACGTAATTTATCATCGACTAACTTTTGAAGAAACTTAAAGTCTTATCGTATCACGTTACTGAAGGGATCTTCATATAAGGAAGTTTTATTTGGGTAATGACGTTTTGACGAGTTTGCTGTAATTTACGATTAAATGTCTTAGGCTCCTCAAACCTTACTACATGACTATGTTTATGATGGCCCCGAATAGAGATACAAATATTCCCAAAAATAATAAATCTAAAGTAATACGTTAAACTTATTGAAGTTTTTAAAACCAAAACTATCGACACTAAGACTTGACATATCACCCAGGTTGCGTGACGAAGCCGTTACTTTCACTTGATATACTTTTGCCATCAATCAAATTTCTTTATACCATTAAGGTGAGTTCATAGCCTCACTTTTAAATCTTCTATTTCATAAACCCGTAAGGGGGATACATGTTATAAACCATGAATACAAGTATTTTCTAAATGTATGCTCTCCTGATATATTATTGCATCTGTTTGTGTAAGTCCCCTTAATAGCCTAAAATACCCCCACCATCATGGACCATTAATCACTTGCGAGTGAACATGAATATTATGAATAGGCCTATTGGGATTGACGAATCCTGTTTGTGTTAGCCGGATAGGTAACCAAACACACTATATTTGAATCTTATAGGTATATGGCAATTACCTACAGAGGGGCCATTATCTTTATATATATCAATATTGATCGATATATATACACAAGTAAGTTTGAGTGACATGAGCTTAGATGCAATAATAATACGGTTTTCTATAATAATTGTATGTATTGCAATTATTACGCAATTATAGATGTATAACAACGTAACCCACTCTTATATGATTTGTATTCACACAATTTATTATAAACCGTATGAAAATTTCACTCAACCATTGTGTTGACCTTTTAGCATGTATTATCACAGGTAACTGAACATCTTATGCACGGAGTGACACATTGACGAACGAGAACAAGACTTGAAGATGGCTAAAAAGTTATCCATTCAAACTTATGTTTCATGTAGATTTTTAACCTTCCGTTTGTAAAAACACTGATGAAATAATGAATGAATAACTTATCTTTTAAAAACGCTCTTTTTAGTCAGTTTCTAAGATTATGACGTGTACTATAAATAATACCCCAGATAGCTTTCCACTGCTATAAATGTCAAAAATAGGGTGTTTAACTTCTAAGTGGTGTTTAACTCTTGAGAGAGGTGGATCATTGGACTGTTTAGATGCAGCCTCAAACCTAGTTTAAGCTTCTGCACCCCCAATATGGTAACTTGGCACCTGGGACCACTACCTAAATCAGTTCCCTAAGGAAGAGATTCATTAAGTGTTGCCATGGATTGGGTCCTATTTATGTTACCACTATCCTGCTCTGCTTCTAAGCTAGAAGCAGTAGTGGCAGCCCTTTCCATTTTGTCTTCCCACTCCTTATAGACAGTCTCATCTACAACAAGGTGAATAGGTCTACTAGACTGAGATATCTTAGTGGTCCTTTTGGCTTTCCTAGGTTTGTGGGTCTTTTGAAGTTGATATGATTATAAAACAGTGATTGGTTCTTCATTAAAGAGTTGAGCATATGTGAATGTGTGTTAGAGAATGGTGGGTTGTCCTGACCCTTCATCCACTTCTGCTGAATGTTACATTTCCTTTCATCCAATCTTAATTAACCTCCCCTCAAACAATGCTTCAGAGATTAAGTAATCCAATGCTAGCAATCAGAAAGTTAAACCTGCTAACATCAAAAGCCTTTGTGAGAAGATCTGCAACATTGTGGTCTGTGTGAATCTTGATCACTTGAATCAACTTCTTCTCATAAAATCTCATGAATGAATGATGCCTTATTTTCATGTCTTGGTTTTAGAATGAAACACTGGATTCTTCACAATACAAATGGTGCTTTCATTATCAATGTGAATCTTGGTGTTCATGAAGTTGAACCCATAATCAAGCATTTGATTTTGAATCCATAACACCTGTCCACAACAATTAGCAGCAGCAACATACTCTGCTTCAGTAGTAGAGTTTGCAACTATAGTCTGCTTTTTACATTGCCATGAAATCAACCTTTTGCCAAGAAATTGACAACCTCCTGTTGTGGATTTCCTATCAAGGCTAGCTCCAGCATAATCACTATCAGAAAAGGCTTCCAAGTCAAATGGTGAATCTCTAGGATACCAAAGGCCCAATTTAGGCTGTCCTTTTAAGTATCTAAAGATCCTCTTCACTGCATGAAGGTGTGAAGTCTTTGGTGTAACTTGGAACCTTGCACAAGCACAAACAGCAAACATTATGTCAGGCCTAGAAGTTGTTAAGTACATCAATGATCCAATCATTGATCTATATAAGTGAACATCTACATCCTCAGCTTCTTCATCCTTGTTCAATGCCTTGTTAGTCTCTATTGGAGTGCTTGCTGCCTTCACAGTGGTAAAATCAAACTTCTTCAATATATCAGCCACATATTTGTCTTGGCTAATGAAGATTCCATCCTCCTTCTGTTGTACTTGCAATCCTAAGAAGAAAGTGAGCTCCCCCATAGAACTCATCTGGAATCTCTTGTGCATCATCTGCTCAAATTCAACACATAAAGACTTCTTTGTAGACCCAAAGATGATATCATCAACATACACCTGTACTAACAGGATATCACCTCTGTCCTTCTTGATGAACAAAGTTTTATCTATAGTGCCTCTTCTGTATCTATTTTCTAATAAGTAGGTAGACAAGGTCTCATACCAGGCTCTAGGAGCTTGATGTAGACCATATAAAGCTTTTTCTACCTTATAAACCTTATCAGGGAACTATGGATCTTCAAAACTAGGAGGTTGGCACACATACACCTCCTCTTTAATAGTACCATATAAAAAGGCACTCTTCACATCCATCTGGTACACAATAAGTCCCATAAATGATGCATAGGCCAAAAATAACCTGATTGCTTCAATCCTAGCAACAGGAGCAAAAACCTCATCATAATCAATTCCTTCTTCTTGAGTATAACCTTGTGCAACCAGTCTTGCCTTGTTTCTAACTACAATTCCTCTCTCATCTTTCTTGTTTCTATACACCCACTTAGTTCCAATAGCCCTCTTGCCTTTAGGAAGATCCACCAGAGTCCAAACCTTTTGAAGTTTAAATTGCAGAAGCTCCTCTTGCATTGCTTCTATCCAGCTTGGATCTGTCAAAGCTTGAATCACCTTTTTGGGTTCATTTTGAGAGAGAAAACAGGCAAATAAGCAGTTCTGATAATCTTTGTGATTTGTTCTCCTCTGCTTTTTGATGTAACTGACCATAGCATGTTCTTCAAAAATCTTGGTCATCCTCCTTGTTTGAGTAGCTGAATTTATGTCTCTAATGATCTGGTCTTTAGGATGATCCTTGTGAATTCTGGTTGTGGGAATAGGACTGACATTCATGGTGGTTTCCAAGTTGTTAAGGTCAGCCTCTGCACCTACATCTTCATCATCATATGCACCACTAAAGATACCAGTATCCTCCAAATCAGGTATGAGAGGAAGATCATCAACATTAATAAAATTTTGCCCAGCAGTACTAACTGATGGACTAACAGTACTATCTCTGTTAGTGCTATTAGCATAACCTTCCTTCTGTTAAACAAGCAAATTATCCAATTCAGCTCTAAAATCTTACACATTCTAGTCATTTTCCTTATAATGAAGCTCCTCCTTCTTTCTCTTGACCATTTCTTTCACCCTCATTTGCTAGTTCTTCATTAGACTTTTTACCAGCATCATCAGCAACTGCATCCTTTGAGTTCTGTGGACTATCATAAAGTAATGGTAGCAGAATATATTGTTGAGTACCATTATCCTTGTTACCTGCATTCTTATTAGTTTGATTCCCTGCAATAACTGGCTCATAATTCATAGAGTTTGTTAGTAAATCAATATCAAAAGAGCCAATTGGTCCACTTCCCGCAACATTGGGGTTTATTTTCAAGAAGGTTATGTGTAGGTTCTTCCTCTCCTTTCCTAGTTTCTAGTGTTAAATAAATACCCTAAAAGCTGATATTTATAGAGTATCCAACATAGAACCCCTCATCCGCCTTCCCATCAAATTTGCCTTCATCTGCTTTCCCATCAAATTTGCCTAAAGGATCTAAGGTATTAAGAATAGTCACAGGACACCCAAAATGTCTCATAAAACTTATACTAGGTGGTCTACCATGTAATTGCTCATAAGGTGTCTTGTTGTGAGGCTTGGTCACTAGAACCCTATTATAAACATAACAAGTAGTACTAACTACTTCAGCCCAAAATGTAAGTAGGTAATAATGAATCTGCTAGCATAGTCAAGCTACCTCTATTAGTTTTCATGTTTCTTTTTTTAAGCAACTCATTTAGTTGTGGAGTTCTGGCAAACACTAAACATCCCTTTAATCCCTTTCAACCCACCAGAACTGATATCATGTCATTTATTTTTAAACTCAGTCTATGTCACAACCATGATTTATAACCTTTATGATTTATTTTAGTTTTCTATGCAGTAATAAAGTTTTAAGGATCTCACTAGTCTCATCCTTAGTAGCCAAAAAGAAAACCCAACTAAACCTACTATAGTCATCAGTGACAACAAGGCAATATGTCTTGTGATTGATACTCCTTATAGATGTTGGCCCAAATAAGTCCATATGCAACATTTGTAAAGGTAGGCTGATAGAGCTCACAAGCTTGGTCTTACAAGAAGCTTTGTGTTGCTTTCCCTTCTGACAAGCAACACAAGTATGGTCATTTTCAAAAAGCTTTGAAGGCAAACCTCTAACAAGGTTTCCCCTCACAAGTTTGTTCATATAGGTTTTAAAGTTTTATATACTAAGCTCCTATCATAAATTGGACTCATCTATTGTAGCCTTTGCAAATAAACAAGTCAAATCTCCTGAAGGAACAACATTCTTTAGATCAAAACTGTACATGTTGTTCTGTCTAGGACTTTAAGCAAGACTTGACTTTCATCAAGTAGCTTAAAGTCAGGAGATAGAACAAGACATTCAGTCTCAGTGAAAAGAACACTGTTTTTCTTGTCACACATTTGTGAGACAGAGAAAAGGTTAAACTTAAGTTCCTTTACAAAGTATACATCTTCAAAGTCTAATTTCCCAGTTCTAATTTTACCTTTCTAGTAATTTTACCTCCTTTAAAACTTCCTGCAAATGCAACAAATCCACCATCAACCTCTTGATAATCTGTAAGAAAGGACTTATTTCCTGTCATATGCCGGGAGAATCCACTGTCAAAAATCCCTTGATCCTATAAAGTATATTGTGGATTACCCTGCACTCAAAATGAGAGAATTAGTTTCTCTTGGGGACCCAAACCATTACTGACTTGAGCTAGCCTGTAGAGTCAAAACATAGTCAAATCTTAATCATGTATGATCCATTGTCTTTGGAGGTATGGTCAATAACATTTCCTGTTGGTCTCCAAATCCAGCATGCTTAGGACTTAACAACATTTTCCCCATTTCCTACAGCAACACTAACTACTGCTTTTGGCCCAGCAATAGTTACATTGTTAATCCTAGCAGTTTTAACTTTTTCATTAAGATTATTGGTTTTAGCTGCTGATTTTTGGTTAAAAGCCCTTTTTATTGGTGAATGTGCTTTAAAATAAGAATATGTTTTGGGTAATGCATCATTCACTTTTAATTTAAAGGCAGCAGTATTAACAAGCCTAGCAGTACTAATTGATGCTGCTACTCTTGGAGAGTTTTGCTTAGCAGTAATAACTGGTACTCACTGTCTGACTTTGTTACAACTGCTAGTTTGGAAACAAAATTCCTTTGTAGGATGAGGTGAGTAAATTTATTTGGTGTGTTCACCCTTTGAGCAATGGTTCCAGTACTGGTCTAATTTTCCCTTTTGACCAGGTAAACCCTGTCCCTTATTAGTCAACACTGGTTTTCTAACTATCCATTTTCTTTTCATGAAAAAAAAAAAATCCCCACCAAAGTCCCCCCCCTAATTTTTTGTTTTTTTTTTTTGTGATTAAATGATTAAAACTCCCACAAACAAAACAAGCTTTCTTTATTGAACTCAAAACCATTTTCTAGTTTCCTGAGTCATCATCCATTCCATTTCTTCAATTACCCAAGGACTTTTTGACTTTTTTCTAGGATATTCTGACTTGCCTATGTGTATTTTCCTTATTAACAGATTTTACATTCTCATCAGATTTGACAAAATTAATTTTAGTAAACTTTGGTTTTGTCTGATCAGATTTAGGTCTAAACACATTATCATTATCACTACCAGTGTCCCAATCTTCAATGATAGGAGCACCATGCCTAACCGTTTTAGGCTTTTCTACAATATCCTTACAACTTAGATAACTATTTTCAATTCACCACTTAGTCTATATATAAGAATCATCTAACTCAGCAAAGGATAAGTCAAGTCTTGAGGGCATGTAGTTCCTAGTGTAGGGAGGGGGAACTGCATGAAACCCTTCACCTGTTTTGAACCTATCATTTACTGGACTATCATCCACATCACTTTTTCTACTGTTTAAACACACTATGAACTAACTTCAACTCATCATTCATCGACTATCATAACCAGACCAACTTTGTCTTTAGTACTTATTTGACTATTAATCAGTTTAGTTAGATTCTTTGATGATTCTTCAAATTTTGTTAGATTAAGTTTCAAATCATCTTTCTCTTTTAAAGCTTATTCTAACTGATTTTTAAGGTCTTTGGTAGAAATATCTTTCACTTAGACATCATACTTTAAAAATGCAATATTTTCTTCATAAACAGCTTTATTCTTTTCATGAATAACTATCTTAGCTTCTAATGATTCTAATCCTATTTTTGATAACCTATAATTTCTAGATTAGATTTATTAAGAGCTTCACGCTGTTGATCATACTATTTTTGAAGAGTTTCATATGATTTCAAGCAATCTTTAGAGCAAGTATGTACCTCGAAGTCTGAACTTGATAAACCTTGGGGTGTATAGGCCATTAGAGCAAAGTTTATGATGCCTTCTTCAGCCTGAAAGCTCTAATCATAGCCACCTATCCCATCTTGAATAACCAATGCATTTGCAGGAGTCTCCACTGGTACAATCCTTCTCGAAGCATCTCCATTTCTATTCCCTTGATTCCTTGGTGCCCTGCATTCTCTAGCAAAGTGACCTCTCCTGTGGCAGTTGTAACATTCAACCTTTGTCTTATCAAAGCCAACGGTTTCTTTGCCATTGAAATTTAGATTCCTTCATGTCTTCTTTAAGAATCTCTTCACCCTTATGGTAAGCATGGCCACCTGCCATTTGAGATCCATCTCTTCAAGATCATCAGTATCAATCTGCTCCAGATCTTCATTGTCCAATTATGGACTATTAGATTGATTAGCAAAGAAGGAAAATATAACATCATCAGCATAAGTTGAGGAATAAGCTTATCCATGTGAACTAGCAGTATAAACTTCATGAGCAGTATTAACTACTTTATTAGTACTGCTGGTGTTTTCTGAAAACACAAAAGCCACATTCTGAGAGTTTGAGCTTGAGCTTGATTGGCCTTTAATCTCAGCTTTATACACCTTCAAATTGTTGTACAAATCATCCATGCTTAATGTGTATAGATCAGATTTGTTTCTCATGATTAAACAATATGTTCCAAGCTGATCGTAGACTTATTAGCAACTTCCAGATTTGCCTTCTTCCTGAGAGATAACTTACCAGAAATTTCCAATTTGGCTGATGAGTTTTTGAACCTATCATAGGTTTTATTCATTCCCTCAGATCCTGATGCAGTAAAATTCTCATATTGCACACTTTCAGAAAGATTTTTCTGGCATTTTCTTTATTCTTTGTTGCCATCCAAACCTGGCCCTTAATGCTTCCATAAGGTCTTTACATCTTTGATTCCATTGAACTTCAATAGGTGCTCCAAAAATCAGGAATGGCAACAACATGTCGTTTTATGCTTTCCAATTCATTCTTCTTGCTAAGCTTTTGTTTCAGCAGTTTTAGGAGGAATGAGACCTTTAGTACCAGCACTAGCTGATGCAATAGCAGGTGCATCACCATTCACAATAACCTCCCAAAGAGCATAATCAGTGTGAGTATGATATTGCTCCATTCTCATGCTCCAGAGATCATAGTCTCCAGTTTTGAGTACTAGAAGTTTTAGTGCAGACGTTGTTTGGGTAGTTTCTGATTGTGACCCCATCTTCTCTTTGAATATGAGATCTTGTATAGATGTAGTGTTCATCTTAATCAAATACTCAACATAATTCTGATACCACTTGTTGATCCCTTTTGAACAGATCTTACTTAGCTCGTTAAAGCTTAGTTGTGTTAGATAGATCCAAAACAACTATAGTAGAAACTAAGATTGTGAATACTATAAACTATGCGGAATCTAGCTTGTAATACTAAGAAGAACAATGAAACAGTAAAACAAGATCTTGCTAAACTTTCAATATATTAAACACAATCAAAGTAACAGAATAACTTTGAAACTAACTATATTTGCTATAAAAAACTATATAAAACTTGATATCTAGATCTATGTCGTAGGGTTCCTTTTATACACCAAGGAAACCCTAATGGGCTTACAAAACACGTTACATGATCATGCATATCTATTCCTAATATATCTCATGCATATCACATAAGCGGTACTAACTATTATAACTAACAGTACTAACTATTATAACTAACATTACTAATAAACTAACAGTACTAACATTTTGTACTAGCAGTACTAACTATAAAAAATATATAAAAATATATATATGGGCACTAACAGTACTAACTTAGTTTGGCAGTACTAAGTCTTCTCTTAGCAGTACTAAGTTGAACCAGCAGTAAAAACTTGTAGAAGCCCTTAATTCCCAATAAGCATCACAAAAAGTACCCAACCAACAACTAAATATGAAAATCTAAGTAAGGTGGCCAAGTAGGCTAGTCATGAATACCGTGTTGTCATGTGCATCATGGCGGGCTTCAAAAACCATCTCATTCAACCTCCTAAGCTTTTCTACACCCCATTCTTAAGTTATCTTTAACTTATTGGTACCTTGAACAACATGAATAGAACCGGTCAAGATCTCTACCTCCTTAATCAAGGCAGCCCTATGGTTCATGCACTCCTCTATTTCAACAATTAGCCTCATAAGCTCTCGTGCATTCGCAAGATTACAACTGATCGTACAATGAATTGCACCTACTTGATTATAGCCTTTGTGTGGAGAATAGACTTGGCGTACTTCAAAGCGGGATGTGAAATTTGAAATAAGACAGAACAAATCACTTGGTTAGCACGAAGTGAGGGTGTACCCAACGAACACTTTGTGTATGAAATCAGTAAACTGGAAATGGTATTGTTTTTAGAGAGAAAAGTAGTGAGTGTGTAAGAACATACCTGATTCGGGTAAATGATGAGCTATTTATAGGTAAACCCTAGGAATGACCTAGACCTTGCTACGTGTCTGATTCTAGTTGGCTGGAACGGAACATGATCTCGTTAGCCAATAAGAGGGCATCCATCGAGGCTCTAAGATTATGTGCACATGCAACGGTTACGCAAGAGCGGGAATAAAAGACAACAGTTTGTCTTGTTGGTCTAACACATTATCACACCACACAAGTTGGCACAATTTGAAGCACTTTATGGTCAAAAGTGGCGTTCACCTGTTTGTTGGGCCGAATTCGAAGACGTCCAACTCACCGGTCCAGAAATCATTCATGAGACAATAGAGAAGATTGTTCAAATCTGAAATCGAATGCAAGTTGCACGTGACCACCAAAAGAGTTATACTGATAAGAGGCGTAAGCCCCACAAATTTCAAGTTAGAGACAAGGTCATGTTAAAAGTTTCACCCTAGAAGGGAGTGATCCGATTTGGAAAACGTGGAAAGTTGAACCCCCGATACGTTGGACCATTCAAAATCTTAAAAAGGATTAGTTTGATAGCTTACCGACTCGAGCTACTACAAGAACTAAGTAGAGTGCACAATGTCTTTCATGTGTGTAATCTGAAGAAATGCTTATCCGAAGAAACACTCGGTATACCTCTAGAAGAGATCCAAGTTGACGATAAGCTTAACTTTGTCAAAGAACAGATAGAAATCATGTATCGTAAGGTCAAACGACTCAAGCAAATCCGTATACTAATTATTAAGGTTCGATGGAACTCTAGGCGAGGTCCTGAGTTCATATGGGAATGTGAAGACCAATTCAAAAAGAAGTATCCACATCTCTTCACCAGCAACCCACCGGAGGGCAACTCAAATTGAATTTCAGGACGAAATTTTTTTAACGGGGGAAGACTGTGACAATCCACATTTTCATGTCATTTTACTTGAATAAACTCAAAAGTATTTACTTTGAATATTTATGTGGTTACTTTTAATTTTAGTCGATATTAAATCGCGTAAACTAAAAATCAACAATTAACGTAAACCGACATTAAACAAATAAAAGTTTACGTATTATTTTTACGAAGATAATTTATTACTTTTCATATTTTATTTTTATACGTTACATAAAATATTTACGTTTCGCAATTTGGAACCTTTTTGCATGCATGTAAACCATTCTACCTACCTACATATAACCAAATACCCACAATTATACCAAATACCCAAAATTAATAAAATTATACACTAAAAACCACCTAGGTCCGGTCCATATTAAAAGCAACATCAAATTGATACAAAATATTACTTTGGAAGTTACCATGTGCTAGTTTTATGTCATATTTAAAGTTTACTTACAATAGTTATCAACCTATCTTACACACTATGACAAAACTACTTCCCTTCCATACCAATCAACACCAAATGCACCTTCCCCCCTAAACCATGGGATTTTGCAAGAACCTGCCCCCTAGATATTTGTAGTATATATAGGAATTTTATAAGGCTTCATTCACTTCACTTCTCACTTGCCAAAATTTACAAAACTCTTCCACACTCTACATCAAAGCCCACGGCTCACTATAGCCTCAAAAACCAATTCATAGTTTTCCATTTCTTGATTTTGCAAGTGATGTGTCATCGTTGTATGGTATATTTAAGATGATTCAAGTTTTAAATTTATATTTTGCCGACTAAACTAAAAACAACACTTTAACGGGCAGTGTACCCGATCGGTAGTAGTTTCGTGGTAAGTAGGGTGTCGAACACTTGAAGCGAGGTTAAATCTCTCAATTCAATTAATATCTTGGTCATCTAATCTATGTTAATTCTATTCTATCCTAATCTTATGTTAAACCTATCAGTCTAAATCCTAATTCTAACGGGAAAAGGGGGGTTTCAGCCTGAGAGACTGGCACGGTTTGGTTGGTGACTACAATCAATTCAAGGCACTATTACCCACACAAGCTAATTAACTAAAGATGAAAGAGCGATCGAACCTTATATAAGAAAACTGTATTAACCATTATTAATCCGATTAGAACGTTGGTTTGTTTATTTAGTGCAATGATTTCTTCTCTCGATAGGCGTTACATCATCTTAAGACCTAGACACAATAATTCTGTCACAATTAAAGCATCCGCATAAAGCATCCTTATTTGCTAATTATAATCTATCTTAGGGATTAAAGCAATGGTGATCTTGTTAAACCCTAGCTCATAGAGACTTTACCCACTTACCGCTTAATGGCAATTTATACACTAGTAGTCCACTTGTCCAACTATCCAATGGAATCAGAACGTTACTTGTTGAATTATCTAGGTCACCTGCTAGTCAACACGATCAATAAACCATTGGCAATATCCAATTAACTAGTTAAGCCCGAAGCGTATCCTAGACACAGACTTAGAAGGACAATATTTGTGTAACTATGATTCTAGATGTATAGATTACTATATGGAGAGCTATCCCGGACTCTAGATCTGCTTGGTCCGCTTCACTAGATCCAGTTGAATGATAGGTCGCATACAAAAGCGCGTAAACAAGTATAAATTGATAAACATAAACAAGCACTCAACGATAAATCAAGAAATCGAGATAAACAAATACCAAACATTCAGATCTTCATAATAATGGCTAATACCCGAAGGTATTAGCCTTCAAACGTCATAATAAATACAAGAGCAATTATTTAGCCAAGGTAAACTAACCGAGTTAACGAATGATACCAAAAACTGAATGATTACTAAAGTATATGGAATTACACGTTGTCTCCTATGGAATTGATAGCGTTGCTCGACCTCTTCTGCTCTTTTTCTCTTCTGAAAATCGACTTTTGTGGTTTAGGTATCGAGAATATGATTTAGCACACTTAAAACTCGTTTTTGAGTTTTCTATTTATAAGGTCTGGAAGTCGGTTGGATACGGCGTATCCAAGAGTTGGATACGACGTATTGGGGATTTCTTGGAGTAAGGACCACGTTTGATATCTTCCAGAATATTATATTGATTCTATATCTTGAATACGGCGTATTAATTCTCTCTGAATATGGCGTATTGATCTTCATCCTTTGTGGTCATTAGTGAGTGCAGGCACGGATACGCCGTATCTTCCTTGATGGATACGGCCTATTAGTCTTCAGAATAGTAATCTTCAAAATATCTTCATTTAAGCTCCATAATGAGCGCCTTTTGCTAACTTTTACCAATTACTCCATAATTACTGCAATTCTGAAATATAAACGAATAAGTAACAATTCTTTGCAATAACTATACAAAATGGGTTAATAACCACTAGCGTATACCCAGCAACCATACAGGTTATTTAACGGGTTTCATGATAAATGGGACTTAACATGGCAATATGGTAACTTAGCAATAATGTAATCAGGAAATAGAATTACAGTTTTGAAAAACCTTGTGTCTAAGAAATCAAGCTTGTAAATCTCCCCCTTATTTAATAAAGCAAGCTTAAGAGTAGAAAAAAGGGATACGAACTACCTCGACTCGTGTTGGTAAATCAACAATTTGTATTCACAATAGAATAAAAAAAAAATGCGTCACGCTTTCGATCGAATGCAACCTAATCCAATATAGGTGGTATAAGGACTAAACACTTTGATTATTTATAGGTCGTATAGCTCGTCATACTATCGTTCGGGCTATCATAATTAAGAGGTCATGTAGTGACGTATAAGGAGCTAGGACACTTTAAATCGTAAATCCAACAACTCGTCGATACGCCACCCCGAAGAGGCCTCATTATGGAACTCCCTAGTAATATAGTACTTTGATTAACTAATACCACATATAATTCTATATAGCTACATCACCATCTAATCGTTTTAGTGAAATCATATTTATAAAGTAAAAACGTTTATAAGTATACTTTAGTAAAACTGGCGTAACTTTCTCGTTTTAAGTCCGTTTCTTACGTCCACGCCTTCGTATTACGACGAGTTATCAAAATACAGTTTTTCTGATGAATAGTGATTTTACTGTTCACAACAGCTACATATTTATTTTTATAGGTTTAGTTATCGTAAATGTCGTAACTTATTCGTTTTAACTCCGTTTTTAGCGATTCTTTCGAGTACGTTCTCGTATTTAAAAGTTTTATCATATTAATGATGTTTTTAAAAATATAAGTTTCTGTGGTGAATAGTAATTTTTATAAAAATAGTTTTATAAAAGTATATATTTAACGTAAACTTGAAATCGTCGTATCTTTTTCGTTTTTAACTTTATTTTTTTTATATATCTTACTTATAAATCGGTTTCTTTCGAGTTTCTTATCTTTTGGAATCGTATGAGTTTGTACTATCTTATAAAAACATAAAATGACCAGGCGGGATGTCGAATTCAAACAGAAAGTTTGGAGGTTTTTCATAAAAACATGTTTTAAACTTCATTTTGTACTTTTCTATTTAGTAGATTTCCACAAGCCTTTTATAATTATATATATCATATGACTTACATATATTAGAGTCCAAGATCCCAACTCCATATTTTTTTTTTATTTATCTTTATTTATACATTCATATTACTGTGTACAAGTTCATCAAAATTATGTTTTACAAGAAAAATCCACTTTTACAAGTTAAACATATCCTAAGTGGTGATTTAGTTATATTAGAACATCGTAACAATAAAAAATGATAAAAGTAAAGGACTAAGGTTTATAGATAACCTTAATGAGATGTAGTGTGATGAACCAAACGTATCTTAAAACCCTTGTTTAGATTATAAAAACCAAAGCTTGCACTCTTGAAACCCTATGTTCTAATTAAAAAAAACCCTAATCTTGCTTTTCTGCATTCAACACTTAAAAATCTTAGCTAACTTCAAACCATGCTTAGTAGGTATTAGATATATTGTGTGTATGCTTTGTAAAAATGTTGTAGAATAAATTGTATGGGATGTGTGTGGTAATTGTGGTTGAGCAGTTGGGCTAGGTGGACCAAAAAGCGTGAGGGGTTTTTGCTTTGTTTTTTACACTAGTGAATGTTATGTTGTGTTATCTTTTAATAGTTTGGCTAATATATCTTTAGACTAGTCCAAATTTACTATTGAAAATGTCAAAAAAACTTGGGCTCCACGGGTGGTAATGGTCATGCAAGGACCGAAAGGGAGCCGGTTTTGGGGAGAGTCTTGGTCAATGTAGCTTGTACTAGGTTTTTGCCATATATTGGGAGAGGTGTTGTACAAGATTTACTAGAAATTTTGGGGCTAAAGGTCCCCCAATTACATTCATATACACGAAAATATATGAGGGGAGGGGTGGAATAAAATATTTTGGTCTTTTATTAGTGTAGTTTACTTGCATTATTTGAAGCTACATGAATGTAGATTAAATTTAATGTACAAATTTGTAATTGTAGGGTTTGATTTGATTTCTTTTCAGAGAATTGAATAAATTAATAAATACTTGACGTTTCGTCATAAAACTTTGAGTATTTGGGTACAATTGTGGGTATTTTGTTAAAGAGTAGATAACTTTAGGGCTTTCCAGGTATGCCTTAAATGGTATTAATTGCGAAACGTAAACGTTTTATGCAACCAATAAAAATAAAATATAAAAATTTTATTATTACTTTCATAAAAATAATATATTGCTTGCTTGACGAAAGCTTTAATTCGTTTGGTGTCCTTGTCCTCAAGGCTCAAGTTGCGACACTTGACGAAAGTACGGGTTCAGAGAAAAAGATGCAGATATTTCTTCCGGAATAATGTTGATGAAGAGGTGTAGATAATTATTATTATTATTATTATTTATTTATTTTGAACAGTGCCCCAACGGTCGATGAACAGTAACCCCCAACGGTTACTTTCCCACTTTTTATAAAAAAAATTCTCCTCCATTTCTCCATACAACACTTAATCTTTCACTTACATTTTCTCTTATCCAATCCTCAAAAATGTTGCACATCATCACGCTCTTGGCGATGGCGGACCGCGGATAGCATTGGCATTTATCTTGCCTTACTTCTATACGAGTGGATTTCAGTTATTTGGGCCTCGGTTCTCGTGCCGGTCATTATCCTTGCTATTGGCGTGGATCTATGCTTGAAGGACTATATACTATGGTTAGGGGAGGGTCGAAATAAAACTTGTATTTCCTTTATGTTCTTATGTAATCTTATTTCTAAGATAATAAATGGATGTTGTGGCAATAAATCTTTTTGTTATTTTTATTTATGCCTTTCGATAATTTCGTTACCACGCTTGGTAATTCGTTTGCATTTCCCTTCTAAATTGATTTAACTTGGGTGTTTCAAGATTTGTGATGTTGGTTTAATATTTATTGTTGCGACCAAGGCTCGGCTCCTAGTGGGCTTATTTGTTCCCTTTAGCTTAACGTGTTAGTTGTAAAAAATAAAAAAAAAATTAAAATACTCACACAAAACTTGATGCAAATAGAAAATTGTTTCTTGACAAATGCGATGCTTATTTTTTTTGTCATAACAGTGTGATGTGAGAAATAGTTTTATAATGAAATGAAATAGTGAAGTAGCTCATAGGGTGACAAAAACATGGTTTATAGGTTGACATCAAGATTGTTTCTAAAGCGATAGATAATAGCAAGTATAAAGAATATCCGAACGAACGCAGAAGCAGTCAAAGAAAATGAACGTAAAGAATTATTCAATCAACAAAATGAACGTAAAAAGTCATGATCTAAAGGTAGGTGCTCCAAGGTGACACGTATGAGGTGACAAGTTAATTGTCGTACTCCCATCAACTGGAAGACTTCAAAACGATGGATTACGAAACAACATGTGCGATCATAAGAAGAGTGTTCCAACTCGGAGTCGAATGGTAAAGTAACTAGTAGAATTTACAAAATATGCCGAATTTTTGATATCATCAAAAGGGAATAAAGTAAAGTCGCGTAAATGGTTGAAGTTAATTGTAAGAGATCAAGAAGAAATTAGCCCATAAGTATATGTATCCTTATATAATACCAGTATTAACGCCCAAGGGAGTAAATGAGAAATCAGGAAGTACACGAAAATCAAAGTGATCAATATTTATATAACAGACCGATATAAGGTAAAGAGTAAGACGTCATATGATAGATGTAAGAGAACGAAATCATAGTCTAGTATTAAATACTCATTATCCATGTAATAGTAGTAGGGATGCAAAAGAGAGCATATAAGTTACCTGGGAGCAAGCGCGCACGGATATCGGATAAAACAAGGAGAGACTCTATATTTTGAAAAACATGGTCATAGTCTAGGTTTTGAAAACGACCTAGTTCTCTATGACCTGAGCTCTGATACCAATCTGTAACACCCCCAAAATCTGGTAACGCAGCGGAATAGTAACATTGGGGTGCTACTTCAGGGCACAAAACACAAGTCACAGAAAACGACCTCAAAAGAGACGTTTAAATAGATTTCACATTCTATATATTAAAATCAGAGTTTACAAAGGATCCCATTTATAATGCAATAGAAACATTTTGTTTAAAACGTTTGTCGAATGGTATACAAGTTATTAAGCCTTCAAAAACATATCCGCGCTACACCATTGCTCCCCATGCTCCACTAGCAAAATAATAACCTGAGAAAATACATGCTAAAACGTCAACAATAATGTTGGTGAATTCATAGGTTTAAGTAAAAGCAGTGTTGAAATAATTTAAGTACTATTTCAGTAGAAAAAGTAGCGTTACAACATTTCAAAGTATCGGTTCAGAAATCCAGGTAGTGATTCAATAAGTCAAGAAATACTGATATAATTAAACAGTTTAGTGGACCACAAGATTTAAGTGATGGCGGACTAAGTACGTATTCCGAAGTCCAAAACAAGTAAAGTAGACAAGGGAAACAAATTCACCAAGTCTAAGTATATATTATTGCACTAAGCTCATGACCCCGAAGCCTTAACTGTATGTCTGCCCCAAATAGGTAGGGTAGGGATGGCAAAAGCACCCGAAACTGACGGGGAAAACCGAAACCCGAACCGGTTGGGTCGGGTTCGGGGGCGGGTTGACGGGTTCGGATGCGGGTTCGGGTATTGATAAAACAATTTAGCCGGGTACGGGTTCGGTGACGGGTTCTAGTAATACCCGCCCCGATTACCCGTACCCGTACCCATATCCGTTTACCCGAATTCCTACCCGCTTTATTTTTATTATAATTAATTAAAGTATATATATTATTACATATAAGTTCTTCCATTTTATTTTCTATATAACTATTTCTATTATTTAACACTTTTGAATGTTGTACATTAATTATTCGAAAGTGCTAAATCGTGGATACGGTATTTGTTTTCTTTTAACTTTAAAAAAATTTAAATATATGATGGTGTTTTGCTTTATTTTTTCGATGGATTTTAGTGTGACTTAATCTTGATACCCGTTATTTTTCTATAAAATATTCAATTGGGTATACCCGATACCCGCGGGGAAACCCGAAAACCGATGGATAATATTAATCGGGTACCCAACGGGTAATGGGGCAGGTACGGGTATGGATATTATAAACGGGTGCGGGTACGGGTACACTAAAACCCGCCCCGAACCCGACCCGTTGCCATCCCTAAGGTAGGGTGTCTGCCAAAACAGCCTACAGTTCCTCTAAATGTTAAATGCACCATGATCAACTTGTGACCATAAATTTCCGGTGGGGATTGTTAGTCCCGATAGATCTATCCACAACACTAGCGCTCACTATAATAGCAATTGACGGTTCATGATATTAGGGACTTAATTGGCACTGTGGTAACTTAGGCAATAATAATCAGGCAATAATCTGGATAGCATACAGTTTAAAACACTTGTGTCCGAAGAAAAGCAATCATGTTGTTCAAAATTCAAGGTTTTCAAAGTATAGGTATTCAATGATCTCAAATCAGGTAGTAGACAAATCAAGCTTTGGTAAAAATAGTCAGGTAATTGTACTGTAGTAAAATATACGAGTTTGTAAAAGAGCATGTATTCCCCTCGCGGGTTTATAAAACATTGAAAAGATTAAAATGCGAGACTATGAACTCACCTTGAGTGAATGAATCAACAAAATAGATCAAAGAGTGAAAATGCGTCACGGATAAGTCGAGAGCAACCTAATTAGATATAGGCCGAATAAGTACTAAGTACTATGGATAAGTAATACCGTATATAAGTCTATATAGCTACATCACCATCTAATTGTGTTTGTGAAATAATGATTAACTCGCATTTGATAAATAAATGCCATGTATTTAAGCTCGTATAATCGCCTAACTAGTTCAATCGCCCTTGAAAAATAATATTTATAAAGTTTAAGACATGTATAAATATTATATAAATGATTCTAAAATGTTTCGCAAAAATTTATTTTAAAAACGAACCAACACTATTCACCTCAGGAAATAGTGCACAAGTTATAAAATAATGCGTAACTTTCTCGTTTTAAGCTCGTTTCTTACGTTTCTTATGTCCATGTTTTCGTATTAAGACGAATTATCATAATTTGACATTTTCAAAATTTGGACCTACTGGTGAACAGTAACTTTTACTGTTCACACCAGTTTATAAATTTATTTTTATAGTTTTTGTTATCGTAAACAATTAAAGACCGAAGCTCCATCGTAGAGTGACCGAGCTTCCTTGTTCGTCTCAATAAATTGAGGCTAACAGGGTCAAAATGAGTTTAGCCTTTTGGGTCACTTTATTTTAACTTAAATTCACCATAAAATCTAGTATTTAGAAGTTTTTAAGAGTTAAATTTCAAAATCCTAGTTTAAATAGGTAGTTGTTTGAATCTGTTAGAATTTTGTTGGAAAAATAAGTTCATATGATTTGGATTTTGCTTATTGAGATTTTGTGATGTTTTTGTGTTTATGCATGTGTTAAAACAAGTGTGGAATCAAGTTCAATAGGCCTGCATTGTTAGGTTTGTGTTTTGTCAAATTCTGTCTAAAATTTTGCTATGTGTGTTTTTAAGAAGAAATTGCTTTTTCATTTGCTTTTTGTGGCCTATTCTTTATTTCAAAATGTTTTTTGAAAGATAATATTTGTTCTTTGAGGTCAAATCTAAATCTCTTTGTAGGTTTTAAGATCATAAGGATCTGTTTGCTAGCTTATTTTTAAGCTCAAAAGTTGGTTTTGTAAAGATTGCAAAACAATTTCTAGAATCTGTGTGAAATAGCTTTTTCATTAAGCTTTTTAAGGGCTTATTTGATTTTCAAACGCCTTTTTGAAAGTGGTTTTAGATAGCTTTTTGGCCAAGCTTTTTAGTGGTATAAGCCACTAAGCCATAAGGATCTGTTTGCTAGCTTATTTTTAAGCTAGAAAAAGTCCCTTTTTGGCTGTTTGCTTAACAAAATGGCCAAAAAGCTCATTTGCTTATTTAGGCTTATTTTCTTATTGCATTTGCTTAATTTAGGTTTAGTATAGCTTATTAGGTTAGTTTAAATCCATTTTAGCTTATTTCCTTTAAGTTAGAGCTTATTTGAGCTTATTTGCACTTTTAGCTTAGAAAATTTTAAGTTTTTAAGCTTTATTAGTTAATCTGTCATTTAACTTAGTATTAGCTTATTCTAGTTGCTTATTGGTGATCTTTCATTCTTATTAGGATGAGGCCTTTACCTATTTTAGCTTATTTCCCTTTTTCAATTGCTTATTAGCTCTAAAAAAGCTAATCATTTTCCTTTTATATCATTTAGTGTAAAAAAGCTTATTCTGTCACTTTGACAGCTTAATTTTGTACTTATTTGTGGTTTCTAAAAAAGTGTTTTTATTAAAAGTGCTTATTTTTAAGTCCTCTAAAAAGTTGTGAAAAATGGCAATTAAAAAACATTTGGGAGTTGGGGGAAGTCCCAAGTGAGGAGGACTCGAACCCGGGACCTCAACCCCCCCTCAACCAAACGTTTTAACACCAACACACACTACCACTCGCCCTTGGGTCTTTTTCGGTTTTATCTTGCAAAATTAATTAGTTATACATGTTTTGAGCCCATTTGCTTAATAAGCTGTTTTAGCTTATTTAACAGCTTATTTGATAAATTGTTTTCTCACACTTATTTTCATTAAATTCTTCACTGTTCAATGTACTTTTCAGGATTTTTTTCAGAATTTTTATAATTAGTTTAGTATTTTTAATCATTTAATTTCATTAAAATTGTTTTTAATTCATAAAAAACTATAAAAAAAGTCAAAAAACTATAATTCTTTCTTAGAAAATTTTCTTTTAACATTTAGGACTTAGGAAAATTAGATTTGTTTTCGTAGGGTTAAAATTGTAGATTTTGATTTTTTTAAAGAACAGGATTGAATCCCGATCACGTTTTTCTTATTTTTAAGCCTAAATTGCTCTCGTTTTTGGTTTAGTTTTCTTATGTTCTTACATTTTAGTCATTTAGGACTTATAAAATCAAATAGATCATTTTAGGATTTAATTTTGATAAATTAAGGTTTTTAAGTCGCGTTTTTAGGGCTCCTGTTGCGTTTTTAGTTTAAATTTGTGTTGCTTTGATCGTTTTTAGTGTTTGCATTAAATCTCCCATAGTTTTAGAAATTCCAATCCAAATCTTATTCCATTCAAGCATTTAATATCAAGCCGACTGATTATAGTTTTACATACATATATAAAATATAATATATAATACGATGGAAAATTACCAATTTACCCTTGAGGACAAAGGTGAAAAGGAATTCTTCAAAATATATATAATATAATATAATACGTATATTTAACCGGGAAGTATGATTCCCGGGTCGTTATTCCCAACGACTTGTGAAATTGAAACCACGCTCTTGTTTGGACAATGATTTGAATGAAATCGACGATTGATTTGATTGTCTATAACTACTAATTAAAAGCAACAATTAAAATAAGCAAACAAAAGTAATTAATGCACAAAAATAATTAACAGAAACGAATAAAACGCGACAAATTAATAACTAAGGCAAGATTAACTCCTAAAAATGCAAATTAAATTTCTAAACCTAAAATAAAACAAAAGAAAATTTTAAGGAAAAGAAAATTATTTTTTTTGATTATTTTTGAATTTATTATGAATTAAAAACTAATTTATTCTATTTAAATCCTAGAAAATAGCAAATTAAATCCTAAAAATGCTAAAAATGATTTTTAAACTTAGAAAAATCTAAAATAATATAAAAACTCAGAAAACTATTTTTAACTACTTTTTATAATAAAAACCTATTTTTAAAATTAAAAATAAAAGCTTAAAAATGAAAATAAAAAAATCTAAAAAGTGTAAAAATGATTTTTCTGGATGTAAAACTAAAAGTAATTAATCTAATACTAAAAACTATTTTTTTGTATTTTTAAAAGTTATTTTTGTATTTTTTATTAATTTTCGAAATTTTATAACTAAGAAAAAATTATAAAAAATAAACTATTAAAGAGAAAAATTTGGAAAAATTACCAAAAGTCCTAAACCATATAAGGAACAAAGGAAAAATAACAGCTAACAAAAAGCTAATCCAATAAGCCCTAGAATAAGCCTTAAATGCTACGGCTTATTATTATGAAAAGGAAATAAAAAGAGGATATAAGTTTATTGTGTACAAAAGCTCACGGATGAGCTAATGTAGCACAATGGTTAAGGGCTTTGGTATGTGAAAGGGAGGTCGTGGGTTCAAGTCCCAGGCTTGCCCTTTTTGTAATTTTTTTTTTATAGAACAAAGTTGTAGATTAAGCTATTTTGAACAACTTTAATAAAACCCACATAAGCTCAAACTTAATAATAAGCTCAAAAACAGCTTAAAAAGCTGGCTGAAACAGAAACTTAGCTTTTAAGAGCTAAAAAACTATTTCTCACTTACTTGCTTGCACACAACTCAAATTAAGCCCATTTTTAAAACCAAAAGCTATTCTAGAAAGCTTGTAATGTGAAGAAACTAATTTTGAAAAGCAACTTAAACTAAAAACACTTTAAGCTTACTAAATTTATTGTTCTAAGTGGCAAACTCAGAAACTATACCTAAAAGCTCAAAAACAAATTAAGCTAAAATGGACAATAAGCTATAATAGAACCTGAGCTTTTGGAAACTTAACAAACTAGATATAAGCTAAAAATCTAATTCATAAAAATATATTCTATAAGCTAAAATTCTAGATTTAGTAACTACAATCCAAGTCAGTCCTATTCCAACTACAAGAATTCATAAAGATCATCCTCTTGATCAAGTGATTGGAGATGTGCAATCAACAATACAAACAAGAAAGATGTCAAAGAATTTGGAGGAACATGGGTTTGTTAGTACTATTTAACAAAGAACAAACCATAAAGACCTTCAAAACTGCTTGTTTGCTTGCTTTTTATCACAGGAAGAACCCAAAAAGGTAATCCATACATTGAAGGATCCAAGCTGGATAGAGGCTATGCAGGAAGAGCTTCTACAATTCAAGTTACAAGAAGTTTGGACTTTGGTGGATTTACCAAATGAAAAAAGGGCTATATGCACTAAATAGGTTTTCAGGAATAAAAAGGATGAAAGGGGAATTATGATAAGAAATAAAGCAAGATTGGTTGCTCAAGGATACATACAAGAAGAAGGGATTGACTATGATAAAGTCTTTGACCCTGTTGCAAGAATTGAAGCAATTAGGCTATTTTTAGCTTATGCTTCATTTAAAGATTTTGTGGTGTATATGGGAAGATTGAAGAAGAGGTATATGTATGCCAACCACCAGGATTTGAAAATCCAAACTTTCCTGATAGAGTATACAAAGTTGAAAAAACACTGTATGGACTACATCAAGCTCCTAGAGCTTGGTATGAAACCTTGTCAACATA